>PVJS01013058.1:8586-42824 GCA_004027185.1 Glis glis
AGGGCCGGGGGTATAGCGCGGAGGTAAAACGCCCCTGGGTTCAATCCCCGGTACCGCAAAAAAAAAAAAAAAAGGTGAAATAGGAAACAGAGTGGACAGAGATGAAGCTATGAGCTATAAGCAAGTCTCCTCAATGAATACATTTTACATCATTTTGATTTTTGAACTATGTAACTATATGGTCTACTCAAAATAAATAAAAGTCTCCCAAAGATTAGGGGAAAAATAAGAAAACCATCTCTTTGAGGTAGATGACCTGGAGTATCTCTCAGAAATCAAGGTTGGGGCAGGAGGCGGGAGGACTTGCAGATGGCAAAGCCCAACATTTTCACCACAAGGAGAGAATCTATCAGAGAGATAGCAGGCTATGGCCCCTGAGGATATGGAAGTCAACCTCTCGGTTTGCTGAGAACCTATTTGGTATCTCATTAGGTTCTGGCCCTTGTTCCTGCCAGGTTTTTGAGCCCAGAGCTACTCCCCCACTAGTGAGGTGCAGAGGTATTTGGCCCCTGGGATACAAACGCTGACCTGTGGCTCTCAGATACATAGAACCAGGAGTGTAAAGCAGAGCTCCTGCAGTTGGGCCCAGAGCACAGACCAGTTCCAGATTAAGTGGCCAAGACCTGTGACTTCTCTGCTAATTCAGTAGCCCCTGGGATCTATTTCTGCTAACGCGCCTTACTTGTCGGTAAACATGAAGGACTAGAAAAATGTGACTCCTATACCTATGGATTTAAGTGTGATTTTTATATGGGTGCAGTCAATTTTTGGCTATCCACAAGTAGGATTGTCCAGCTGGCAAGGATAAGATCAGTCAGAAGAGGATAGGGGCTGGATGCAGAAATGCTGAGTACATGCTTATAAAGGATAAAAAAAAAAATGTGAGCATATCGAGAAAGGAGAGGAGGATTAACTGCATGCTAAAAATAATGGAACGTGTTCTACTTCCTTTTCCAGTAATCTGGATATAGTCAGATCAGAGGCCATTAAAGTTCAGGTATTGGAAGGCTGTCAGAAATAAACTAGTGGAGCGATTTCACTTTATAAACAAGAATACTGAATAGAAAGCATCTGTTGTTGTATGTGGGGGAAGGTGGCTACACACACATGGGCATGCATGTGTGTGTTTCTGCTCACACAAAGACACATCTTGGAATGCTTTCCCACTTACCAGGGAACTTAATTTACACTCAATTTTCCTTAAAACATTATTAACTCATTCTCATTGCTAAAATAAGTCATGAACACCAGGTTTGCGTGTCCATTTATTATTTTGAAGCAATTGCCAAACCTCATGGAAATGGTTTCATTTGCCCCCAGAATTTGCCAAAAAGAAAGAAAGGGGGAAAAAACCCAATGATGACTGAAACCAGTAATGACTATTTTCTATTTTCTTTTCCGTAAGTAATTGACCATTAATTATAATATCAATAGGCAGTGGGTAAGGGAAGCAGGCCCATGTGAGGGCTACATTTCATTTGTAACTGTTTTGTACATATCATAAATCTCTAATATTGGGCTATTGTCACCCATGATGAATTATTGTAAGCATGTCAGCACATGGTAGAAGTCAAGTACATTCAAATACTACTCAGTCAGAATTGAATTTGGCATGATAGTCTCATAAAAGGGGGCTCAATTGAGAGTTTCCACTTGCCTGCTCTAAACTTGTCACTTGTAGGTGCTAAAGAGCTTGTTGTGTTGGTTTAATTAGTCAACAAATCGGTCCTTACTTGATTGCGTGGTCGTATCACATATGTTAACACTTCAGTATTTGATGGAGATATTAACAAGTGACAAGAGTCTCTTGGTCTGTGGACTTTAAAGAAGAGAAGCTCTTCTATATTATTTCATTTGGCCCTGCCAATATTTATTAGATCATGCAGCCCGCAGGCTGCCAGTTAAAGAAAGACAACACAAACATTTTTCAGGGTTATGCTCATCTGTATCCCAAAGAAGGGTCACGGAACAATCGATGGGAGAAGAGCATAAGTAAGATAAGTGTTTTCTTCTACCGCTTACAAATTCATTATTTGATACAGTTTGCTGCAGACCTCCTTTGAGCTTTTTTCACTTAAAGATAATTTATGACAAGAACAGAGAGGTTCTTGAAAATGCTATAGCAACTGAAGCTGAATGATACCACTCTGGTGCAAGACGCAGAGTCACCAGAGGCTGGTAAATAGGAAGTTTGCATTTGTATGAAGAACTGTATTAGTTAAGCATTCACCCATGGTGGATAAAATACTCATATTAATAGTCAATAAGAGATGAAAGGGGGGGAAACTCCAACAATCAAAATGATTATTCCCGGGAGTGGGGGTAGGGGATAGAAAGTTGGTACCCTGAAAGTTTGCAAAAGACCCGTCTATTCATTTTTTCTATAGTAGAACAAACAAAAGGGCAGTGCTTACTTTGAAGAATAGGCCCCGTTTGTTCTGTCACCATTCCGTTATGGCTTTTATCTGTGCATTAGCGAGAATCAGGTCCCTACCTCATGTGCAGTAACGATGTGCAATGTACTAACCAGAGCCATCTGATAGTTCATTTGGGTAGAACATAGCTTTGCAAAAAAACATTTAAACAACTATTCACAATTCAAAATTGGCCAGCAGTGACTTAACTAGTGAATAGAGTGAGGTATAAAATTATGAGTGAAGAGCTTTCTGTCTTTTAAAATCCTATTTATTTGTCTTTCTTAGGAAACTGCCTGAAAACCAAAAGGTCCTCACCTCTCAAAGTGTGGACTTAGCCATTCCTCTCCTCACATTGTTTTGCTCAGTATTTAATTCTGTAGTGGTCACCATGTTGTGGGTGGGAGACCAACCCTCATCTCTTCTTAACTATCAGGTGGTATGAACTCCCCCAGGCTGGCCCGAGTGTCACATACCTGTGAAGTAACAATTGTCTTGTAGATGTAGCAGAAAAAGGGAAGGAGGTACACAAGAACATTTGAGACCACAGTGTCCTCTGTGTGAATGTTCTCTACATAGGAGACTCTGAAGAACACACCTAGCAATAGGTTAAGAATGATTTTTAGCTGGGTGTGATAGCACACGCCTATAATCCCAGTACTTGGGAGGCTGAGACAGGAGGATCTCAGGTTCAAGGCCAGAGCAAGGTAACTTAGCGAGACTCTGTTTCAAAATAAAAAGGGTTGGGGGGTGTAGCTCAGTGGTAGAGTAGTCGTAGGTTCAATCCCCAGTACCCCCTCCCCCTATGCAGGCACACACGTGTATGCACACGCACACACATACACAACATACACACAAAAGAAGAATGATTTTTATCTAAGTTTTAAGAAATTCTTTAGATATTTACAGCGTCTTTCCAAGGCCTCCTGTATTTTGGAGTAGCTGCAGCCTCCTATCATGACAAAGCTGTTTTCTGCTCTCTCAGGATAGAGTGGAAAGAAGCTTTTGTTTCACCTAACTGCAGACTAAATCATCTTCAAAAATAAACTTGAGCCAGGTATGGTGGTGCACACCTATAGTCCCAATACTTGGGAGGCTGAGACAGAAGGATTGCAGGTTCAAGGCCAGTGTGCAGTAACTTAGTGAGTCTCCCAGCAACTTAGCAAAACCCTGTTTCAAAATGAAAAGTAAAAAGAGCTGGAGGTGTAGCTCATAAGTAGAATACTCCTGGGTTCGATCCCAGTACCAAAAATAAAAAAAGATTAAACTTCCCAACTTCCCCTTCATACCCTCACCATCACAAATGCTTTTCATTAGGTTACAAATCAACTCCCCAAACCAGCCAATCAGGAGGAAGCAGGCCTTCCATGAATGTTCATTGATTAATTGATTGATTGACTGGGGTAAACTACAAGTATTAGCTGAACCAATAGAAACAAACAAAAAAAAATCATTTGACTGAGTGACAGTGTTCATAGTGAGGTTAGAGAGGGCAGGCCGGGTGCAGCCACAAGAGCACAGGTTTCCATGAAGAATGTGAGGGCTTTGGGAGAGTATTTTCCTTTGAGGAGTAGGATATGGGAAATGGGTTGATTGGCCTGCAAAAGATATGGAGACCCTCAGTGCAAGAATTTTTCTTCACTGAGCTCTAAAGAAAAAAGAAGAAAGGCAAAGGATACAGAGAATGAAAAGCCATTTGATGTGAGGTGAAGAGGGAGGATTAGGGGGAGGGGAGAGAACGCTGTTAGGGAGGCAAAGGAAGGAAGAAGTGAACCGGCCCATGTGGGACTGAATTTAAGGCTCAAATTCTTAGTGCTTCCAATGTTTGCTATTACCACAGTGCTATAAAGAACATCCTCGTACATAGAGCTTTGAGTACTTTTGAAAATGACTGGAGGGATGGAAATAGAAGAAACCTTCTTACTACGTTTCGTAATTCTGTTATGTTGGCATTTCATATAATCAAAATGTATTGCTTTTACAGTCAGAAAAAAAATGATTCCAAAAAATTAAATTTGAAGAAACTCTTGGAGCGCTAATGTCAAACTATGAGACTTAGTGGCACAAAACAAATTGTGCCAATTAAAATATCTTTCATTTCATTTAGGAATGTTTACTCTAGCTTCCAGAAAGGGTTTAATCTCTTGAAGCATATGCTTTCAAAAATGTTTGTAATCCTTTCCTTCAGTTCTTTGCTTGCTGCCTTAAGTGAGAACAAAACCATTTTCCCCAATCTGGTAGAAAAACCTTATTTCAATTATTTCTCCAGTCCCATACCTCCACAGGATGGGAAAGTGTTATTAAAAGTGAAATGGGTGGACAGAAAGCACATCTCTGGTTGTCTGGGGCCAGGGATGAAGAGGGGAAACTTACTGGGATGACACCAGACTTCTACACCATTACATGACCATACATTTGCCAAAACTCATTCAATGTACACTTAATGGGTGGATTTTACTCTGCTGAAATCATACCTCAATAAAACAATCTTTAAGTAGCTTTAACAATAAAGTGAGCTGGGACTTTTTTGCTGATTATTTGTAAGAATATTCCAAATGCTCTAAGAACCTGGAGGATTCTTTCTTCAAAAGTCCTAAAACTAGTACCAAATGGAATGTTAGATTTGATGAATTGAAAGGACTTCACATACTTAAATGCTCTTTTTCTTTATCTGAAACACAAAAGGAAGAAAAATACATTTTTTAAATTACTGATTTTTATTGCATAATTCTTTAGTTCTTTTCTCTTTTAATTTCCTGGGGAGGGAAGCAGGGAACCCTCATTCTGGTATTGATATTTTGATTAAGGCAAATATCTACCCATTCATTAAAAAAGTTTCTTATATAAAGGAATTCATTTTTTTTTTTTTTTTTGGATTGGTGCTAGACTCACAGACAGACAGAAATAAGCTGCCATTCTTCCATTTGATAGCCAGACGCTGCCAGTTGTAGCCAGGGCAGTCATGCTGTTAAATTAGGTCTAATGAAGGAGTAATTGCTTTAGATATAGTGAACCATTTCAAAGAAAACAAGGATTCTAATTGATTTGCAATTTGTTTGGCACATTGCATTGTCTGCGGCTATTGATTAGTCTTCTGGATTTCACACTGCATGTGTTTCCCTTTATTAAGGGAATAACAGGTTACTGATTACTTTCTTTCTGGGTTTAATGTAGCGGTTAATGTCTACTTTGTTCCTGTGTCATGTCCCAGGCGAGGAAGGAATAATAGGCAAGTGGGTGGCCCTTTGCTAAGCAACTTCCCTGCTGCTCTGAGCTGTGTGCTCTGAGACAGGCTGAAAAGCAGATCAAGAGAAAGGGTTAGAATAGCAGGACTTGCAAGTTAAGGCCTGAGTCAGGCTAGACCCAGCTCGAAACTTGGCTTTCCCCTCCCAGTCAAAGCAGAGCCTGGGCCGAAGCAGCTGGTGGTAGATTTGTTCTTGTACCATTCGATTATTTGTAGACAGGATATGAATCTGTGCCCATTGTTTTGTTTAATAGGTATGCATACTAAATGTGTGCCGCAGAAGAATATTGGTGGTGGAGGCCTTTGGGTTCATTTAACCCTGTGCAAAGTGACATTTTGTTGGCACCTGGGAAGCACTTGTTGCTGAGGTGTCGATATGATCATCAAAACGGCTCTTATGTTTATACCAACTGCAGGGGAGGGAGAAAAAGTTCTCAGGGCTGCAGTCATTTCATTGCCCTCAAAGCACAGCAGGAATTATTAGCTTACCCCGGCGTGCCCCTTTGTTTTCCTAGGGCTTTGCTCCTCCAGCAGATACTCATTTAAGGCGAATCCACTGCTTTCTGAAATGTTTTGCAATGGTGCACAGAACAGGCCCTCACTTAGCGGATCTAATCCTTTCACGGCTCAGCTTGTTAATGTAGCAAACTGCTGAAAATGGGAAATGGATTCTTTAATGAGACCCGGTCCCTTCGTGGCTTTATTCTCCTGGTCCAACCCCCAGGCATTCATTCCAGCTCCCCTACCCACCCTCCCCAGCCAGGATCAGGCACCCCCACTTCCCACCCAGCAAGTCACCCGTTTTCCAGCATGCAGTCCCCCACCTCCAGGCCCCTTGCCACCCCACGACCTTCCCAGAGCCCCTGGAAGCTCACACATAACAAAGGGGTGTGGGCAGGAAAATGATTCCCATTCTCTGCATCAGTTACCTCCTTCCTAAGCCGAGCCCATCTTTTCCTGGGCTCCCAACCTCCCCAATAAGCTTGCAGAGAGGCGTCTTTTTCCTTCTAAGTTGTAAAGTAGCAAAAGCCCAGGGATTGTATCAGACAAACACAATTTTGCTAAGTTAACCTAACATTTTTATGTATTTAATATTTTTCTTTAACAGAGCTGTTGTGTTATGTTGCAGTTCATAATGATGCTGAATGCCAAGGATTTGAAAAAGCCACGCAGTCAAGGTCCACTTGGGCTCTGGTCTTGATTCTTTTTCTTTTACCATATTTACTCCCAAGGATTTTCCCAAAACCTTTGTATTTCTCCTTTAGAAATCCACTCCCCTTCCCCCGCAAAAAATAAAAAATCTAAACAGGTAAAATTTAAGTTAAGAGGAATATAGAAGGCAACTTATAAGTCATAATAGGGCAAACTGCAATGTTAAGTATGCATTTAGAAGAGAAAATAAAGGTTGTTCATGTTCATTTTGCTTTGGACATGATTGGTTTGGGAAAGTAAGTTATATATCTTCTTTGGTCCAAGTTCTCAACGTGATGTATATGTGTACCATGGAATCCTTTGACAATCTGGTGATGCCTGTGGGTCCCTTCTCAGCATTGTTGGGGTTTTTTGGATTTTTTTTTTGTTGGTGTTTTGTTTTGTTTTTTGTTTTTGTTTTTGGTGCTTGAGTTTGAACCCAGGGCCTCATGCATGCTGGGTTGAGATGAGAGACACTCCAGCCCTCAGAATGATACTATTGAAGGCATAAAATATCCAGGATTATAAAGAAGACCAACAATGCTGAAATAAAGTTATCAAAATATTTTAAAACCAGTTTATATTTAGCAAGTTCCTTATTATTCATTATTAGCTTATTGATTTAAGTAATGAGGTCTATAGATGTGTGTAGTAACTCCTATAATTTTGCCTGTAAGGAGTAATTAAGTTTTGGATACCTATAATAAACCTAATTTTTTTTATTTAAATCTGCAACTGTTCTGGGTGACACGGTCGCAGATACTAATTGATTGATTGATTGTTGTTGTTGTTGTTTTGGTACTGGGGATTGAATTCAGGGGCATTCTACCTCCAAGCTACACCCCCAGCCCTTTTATTTTTTATTGTGAAACAGGGTCTCTGCTCTGTTGCTGAGGGTCTCGCTAAGTTGATGCTTGTTTTTGTTGGCTGCATCCATAATTGGAAGAGGTTATGAAAGTAAAGATAAATTCGGGGGCCCCCTAAATTCTATCCACAAACCCACAGGTCCCTGCCTCCTGCAGTGCTAGCCTCTTCTGATGCTCCATGGAGAGGAGAGCCTGGCAAAAGAAAATAGAATGAGCAATGAATTATGTAGGAGTCTGACTACAAGGCTCATATAAGTTTACAAGAAGACATACAATTTAATAAATAACATCCTTCTGGGGACTGGTAAAATGTGAAAGTGACAAAGATGTTATCAAGGAGAACCTGGCTTACATTTAGTTAAGTAGAATTGCCAGATTTAGCACATCAAAATACAAATATTGAGCCTGGTATGGTGGTGCATGCCTGTAATCCCAGTACTTGGGAGGCTGAGACAGGAGGATCAGGTTTGAGGACAGCCTCAGCAATTTAGGGAGACTCTCAGCAACCTAGCAAGACCTGTTTCAAACCAAAAAATATAAAGGGCTGGGGTGTAGATCAGAGGTAGAATTCCTCTGGATTCAACCCCAGTACCACGAAAAAAAAAAAAACAGCAACCAAAAAAAAAAAACACCTACAAATATTGCATGGGATATACTTATAATAAAAATTATTTCTTGTTTATCTAAAATCCAGATTTACCTGATCAATCTATATTTTACCTGAAAGCCTAAATTAGCATAAGATATAAAGCAGGTAAATCCAACCATAGATTATAGTTTTGACATGAGTGAATTTTGTTGTCTTGATCAAGTAATTTGAACTAAGTTCAAAAGTAGCAAGTGCAAATAAGTGACTTGTTTTAAAAGTGAAGAGGATTTTGAGAATTGAAAGTGAGTAAAGAGATGAAAGGGAGTTGAGGGAGGAGGAGGAGGAGGAGGAGGAGGAGGAGGAGGAGGAGAAGGAGGAGGAGGAGGAGGAAGGAGATAGTCTAAAGGCAGAAGCTCCGAGGAGAGCTGGAAAGAGGCAGGGCAGGTCCTGACTGAGCGTTCAGGGCGAGTGGGCACCTGGCAGGACCTCACTTACCCTCCGCCTCTCTTCTCCACGCTCTGCCCTGATGTTGTAGGGCTTCTGTTTAACCCTCACAAGAGAAAAAGGAGCCAAGGCACAGGGGAACCAAGGCACAGGGGATTAAGCGATTTGCCTTAAGCTGCCCAGCCTGGAAGTTGCCGAGCTGGGACACGGTGTCACCATACCGCACTGCCTCTGTAGCAACTAAGGCCCCAGCACTTACTACCCTGGCTCCTTCGGTTGCTGCCTCTCCTGTTTACTGTAGAGGATTGAACCTGACTGGGCTGGTAGGTCTGCACTGTGTGTCCAAAACTCCGAATGCCTTCCTCTCTGGGGGCCCTTTCCATTGTCCGAGAGAGCAATTAAATTAAGCATCTGGAGAGCTCACTTCTTGGGAGGGAAAAGACAAGCTCTAGCTCCTTATGAATGACGAGAGAGCAAAGCCACATCTCCAGCATAGCCCAGCCTTTCATTTACCCCTAGGTCCTGCGGATTTAGACTTGAGGATTTAAAATTGAGAAGGGCAGTTCAGGTTCCAGTAGTGGTGGAAGTCCCAATCATGTTCTAGAGGCCCCAGGATAAAGATCCTTTAGTGCAAGGGAAAGTGTTGTCTTATGACTTATTTATGCCCCAGAGCACAGGGCAAAAGGCTGCCACAGGCAAACTTCAGGTACTCTAGTAGGCAGTGGAGACTTCCACTATGGCACGCCTGAGATGGGGTACCCCGGCCATCTTCCCTGAGGGTCCACACCTGGTTTAAAGCAGCTCCCAGCCTCCAGGGCCAGACCTCAGCTAAACCCTGGGTCCCACCATCCCTGTTGAGATTCAGATAGCTCCCCCTTCACAGAAGCATTTTCTCTCACTTTATCACAAGTGGTATCAATAGGTTATTTATATTTTGACCTCTATGGAAAAGAGGATTATACCAGGGAATTTAATTTCAGTTAAGAAAATATAGAAATTACTCCCATGTATGAAAAGCGGTGCTTTAAAATGAAAGAAAATAGTTCACTTCTCGCTGTCACAGCAGTGGCACTGGTAAGTACTTCTAAATTGCTCCACTTCGCTATTGTCTGAGGTTCTTGATAAGCATTCTGCATTTTAAAGCTTTATCTATTTCTCATCATTAAAAAGCTCATTAGTTAGTCAGCATAGTGGTACGTACTTTATGGTTCATAAATTCAGATTATAACCTTGTGTCCTATAAATAGTGCCACTCATTAAATCATCCAAAACACTAGTGTGGAGACATTTAATGGTAAGATTTAAAATTAGATTCCTATGTTTAGAAGTCTCAATAAAATACCCCGGCTGCCTAAAGTTTTCAAATGGAGATGTGAAATTGGTAGAATGTTGTTGGGTGGCAGGGCTCTGAGCTTTTCTCTGAGCTCTGACAAAGATTAAACTAGATAGCCTGTGATGGGTGCGACGTATATGCGCCCAAATGAGAACAAAGAGGGACTACATCCAAGATGAAATTTCTAATGCCATGATCTTCTCTTCCTGAGCTAACGACATAGAGTTGCCCATTTCCACAGTTATCCAATCTTGCAGTGGTACCCTCTGGAACGTGGCCTTATGCCGAAGTGAATGTGTCCTCATTTGAACTCAGGATTCTTGAACACCACCTCGATAGTCTATGTGCTAGAAGAAGCCCATTAGTCACAGACTGACAGACCGTGGGGCGGGTAGGAACCAATGACCTTACAGACCCATATCCCACCCAGGTCACCAAGAGCTGCAGAAGATAGTACGATGGCTTCCAGAATGGGAATAGCTCTGGATTTTCAAAACGATGGGTTGTTTTTATACACTCTTTCTTAGAGCAATCTGATATACTCAAATATTTTTAAAATAGGTTTCTAATAATTTGATTATTGCATTTTGCTTTTCACAAACTTCTTCTGGTTGTGGGCCTTCCTAAAGGGAGTGCTGAGGAAGGTGAAAGGGGAGTGAGCTCCGGCTCTGACCAGTAGGATTTTTCAGGAAGTACTTCTCTCCTTTTAAAAATAAATGTTTGTCTAAGAAGAATTTTTTTTGTGTGTGTGGTACTGGGGATTGAACCCAGGGGCATTCTACCTCTGAGCTACATCCCCAGCCCTATTTTTTATTCTTTATTTTGAAACAGGGTCTCACTAAATTGGGGAGGGCCTTACTAAGTAGCTGAGGCTGGCCATGAACCTGCGATTCCTCCTGTCTCAGCCTCCCAAGTACTGGGATTACAAGCATGCGCCACCGTGCCTGGCTCAAGAAGAATATTAAAAATATTTGTTATGTATAAAGTTGGTAAATCTGGCTGGGTGTGGTGTCACATGCCTGTAATCCCAGTATGTGGGAGGCTGAGACAGGAGGATTGCAGGTTCAAGGCCAGCCACAGCAATTTAGTGAGACCCTATTTCAAAGTGAAATATAAAAAGGACTGGAGGGTCTAGCTCAGAGGTAGAATGCCCCTGGTTCAATCCTTAGTACCACAAAAAGTAAAAATAAAATTAAAAAATGAAAAATAAAATAGGTAAATCTTATAAACACAGAAAGTAAATTAATCATCGCTTGGGGCTGTGGGTGGGAGATAATGAGGGATGGCTGCTATGGGTATTATGGGATTTATTTTGGGGATAAGGAAAATGTCTGTAACTAGATAGTGGTTATACACAACTCTGCCAATATATTAAAAAATTATCGAACCATATACATTAAAGGGGTGTATTTTATGGTATGTGAATTATATTTCAATAAAGCTATTACATTAAACATAAAAAAATATTTGTTACTGGGAAAAAAGGATGCTAAGGACATTCTTTTTTTGTGTGTGTGTGGTACTGGGGATTGAACCCAGGGGCATTCTACCTTCGGGCTACACCCCCGGTCCTATTTTTTATCCTTTATTTTGAAACCGGGTCTCAACGAAGTTGCGGAGAGCCTCACTAAGTAGCTGAGGCTGGCCGCAAACCCGGATCCTCCGGTCTCCGCCTCCCAAGTACTGGGATTACAATCATGCGCCACCACGCCTGGCTGCTAAGGACCTTCTTAAGGATCTGGCTTAGGACTGGATGCCCTGTGTTGACAGTAGTAATTGGGAGTAAAAGGGGAAAGCGACAGTGTGCCTTGCAGGAGTGAAATATGTAGAAAAAACATTTATCTGTCATTCTGGCTTAAACCAAGGATCAAATACAGCCTCACCGATCTATGTTCTAACTGGAAGTAGAGGAAACTAAGCTCCTATAAAAACTGAGGATGCTACCAAACTAACAAGAGTCAAGCTCTGTGGGTGCATGGTCCTTACCTCATAAGAAGCCCATATGGTTCACTGTCTTCTCAATAATGCCAGCCTCTCTCTCTCCCCACCCCACCTTCCATGGCTATGCAAGCCCCTGTGAGGGTCTCTAACACACACACACACACACACACACACACACACACACACACACACACACTATCCTTATTCTTTTGATTTGATATGTTTACCCTGAACTGGATACCATTGATCTGAAAGGCACCCATAGTGCAGTTAGTGCCATCTTTCCCTCAAGTGCCATCTTTCACCCAATAGCGTGGAGGAGGGGCAAAGGTGGGAGTGGCCTGGGGCCACACCTGTGAGGCATGGTGCTCCCCAGCAAACTGCTCTTGGCCAGGTGCAAAGTTTCCTGTGCTAGGCTTTAGGAACTATGCCTCCATCCTGTGCTGCACTTGACAGGGGGGAAGTCAAGTCATTTGAGCATGACTAAACTTGACTCTTCTTACAAAAACTATATAGAATAGCCAGGCGTGGTGGCGCATGCTTGTAATCCCAGTACTTTGGGAGGCAGAGACCGGAGGATCCGGGTTTGCGGCCAGCCTCAGCTCTCTCTCTCTCTCTCTCTCTCTCTCTCTCTCTCTCCTTAGTGAGGCCCTCCGCAACTTCGTGAGACCCGGTTTCAAAATAAAGCATAAAAAATAGGGCCGGGGGTGTAGCGCGGAGGTAGAACGCCCCTGCGTTCAATCCCTGGTACCGCAAAAAAAAAAAAAACTATACAGAATAAGGTTAAGAACAGTGTGCCCTTCCCTGACTACATGCCCCTTTGTCCTTCCATTTCCTTTATAGTGACTTTTTCTCTCTTCTGAATGGGCTCTTTATTTAAAAATTTCTAATTGATAAAATTGCTTATATTTATGCTATATAACTTTATAGTAACTTTTAATCATTTCTCTCTCCTCAGTCACCCCTGACCACAAGATGACATTTAGTAGATGTTTAATCATTTCTATCCACTGAAGTCTGCCTTTGAGAATCTTCTATGATGCCCAAGACCTGGGGGTGTGTTGCCCTGACCTCAAAAGAAGCTCATATGGTTCACTGTCTTCTTAATAATGCCAGCCTCTCTTCCCCACTGCTCACCTTCCATGCCTATGCCCCTGGAAACTTCCTCCCTCCCTGTACCCCACATTATGAACATGTAGTCCAAAGAGACCAATTGCAGAGTACAATTTAGGAATTATAGGTTTTATTACCAACTCTACCAGACCTCTGGGAACCCAAACTATTTTCCAACCTACTGTGTCTTGGTGTTGCCATCTGTAAATAAAAAAAAAAAAACCTGTACTTCTGGTGAGTTGTCACCAGTGAAGAGAATACAAAAGGTCTGTATGCATTCCCTGAGCCACAGGAGTCCCTCTATACCAGCCGCCATTGGTCTTAAATGAGATAATCAAAATCTTCCAGCAAAACATCTTCATGTTGCAATACACATTTCCTTTGATATGTTGCCCAGCTTTAGTGCCCACATCTTGGCCAAGCTCTTGAGTTCAAGCACACACCTTGAGATTTTAGCAAAGAATTTTTATGATTTTTGTATTTTTCTTTCAGAAAGTTCTTTTAGTTTGCTGCTTTTTAAGAATCTTAGCTTATATGTATGGCTTACTTTACAGAATATATGTGTTATTGGGAGTAGACAATATGTTTTTGGTGGACAGAATTCTATTTAAAATACATGAGGCCAGGCGTGGTGGTGAATGCCTGTAATCCCAGTACTTGGGAGGCTGAGACAGGAAGATCACAGGTTCGAGGTCAGCTTTGGCAACTTAGAGAACCTGTCTCAAAATAAGAAGAGAGTGCTCCTGGTTTTAATCTCTAGCACCACAAAAAAATAAATAAATAAAATTCATGAGCTGGGAGTGATGGCGCATGCTTATAATCCCAGTTCTTGAGAGGCTGAGACAGGAGGATCACAGGTTCGCGGCCAGCCTCAGCAACACGAGACCCTCTGCAACTTAGTGAGACCCTGATTCAAAATAAACAATAAAATAGGACTGGGGGTGTAGCTCAGAGGTAGAATGCTCATGGGTTCAATCCCCAGTACCACACACACACAAAAAAAAATTCATGAGAGGAGCTCACTGTATCAATGATGTGTTTGATAGATGTGTGGGGGTGCTGGGGGTCAAACCCACATGCCTTGCACATGCTAGGCAAGCATTCAAGCACTGATCTATATCCCCAGCCCTTTTTAAATTTTGAGACAGCGACCCACTAAATTTCCCAGCCTTAAACTCATGATCCTCCTGCCTCAGCCTCCTGAGGAGCTGGGATTACAGGCATGTGCCACTGTACCCAGCTTTGATAGCATTTTATTTTACTTTTTGTGATACAGGTGGTTGAACCCAGGGGCATTCTACCTCTGAGCTACACCCCCAGCCCTTTTTTATTTTTTGCTTTGGAACAGGGTCTTGCTAGATTGCTTAGAGTCTTGCTAACTTTCTGAGGTTTGTCTGGAACCTGCAATCCTCCTGTCTCGGCCTCCCAAGTACTGGGATTATAGGAGTACAGGGATTATTGCTACCATGCCTGGCTTGATAGCATATTTTATAAAGCAAGAATCTAGCACACTCTAACACACTTCTATTTTAAAGAGTAAATTTTCTTGAGACCTGGCACCCCTCAACACCCCTCCCTTCTTGCCATTTGGCAAGGAACCGCTGAGGCTGTGTGGTCTCCCCTTCCTTCAGCTCAGTAGTGCTTTGCTCTTGATCCTCCTGGGCAGCCTCTGCTCATTCCAGTTTCCTCCCACTTAAGCAAACAGAATGTATTGCTCTGTTCTCCCACCGCAGGCCTGGTCCCAACCTCTGTCCGAGTCATGGCTCACTTCCCTGACCTCTCCTGCTAAGCACGCCCTCCGGAACCTCTGCAGCCTACAGCAGGTGCCAAGGCCTGGATTCTCCAGGCTCTTCCTGTTACCTGCCTCAGCCTTGCGGATAGTCCGCTCACAGGAGACATGGACAAGGTCACAGCACTTCTCAGGAATCCACCTGTTTGCCTTGCTGTCACTGCATTTTAGAAGTCAGAGCTGCAGGGGACTGTGTTTCTTCAAGTCATTCAGAGTTTCTGTGGACGGGGGCCTGTGTCACTCATTCGAACAGTAAGCCAGCGTTCTGCAGCCCGACACTGTTACAAAGTACAGTTCACAGGACAGTAGCTCTTAGCCAGGCCAAACCTGCACTGTAAAGGGCAGCACTCAGCTGGGTGTGGTGGCACACACCTGTAATCCCAGTACTTGGGAGGCTGAGACAGGAGGATTGCAGGTTCAAGGCCAGCCCCAGCAACTTAGCAAGATCCTGTTTCAAAATAAAAATAAAAAAGGGGGCCGGGAGGGAGTAGCTAGGAGAAGGAATGCCTCAGGGTTCAATCTCCAGTGCCAAATAAATAAATGAATAAATAAATAAATAAATAAATAAATATAAAAGGTGGCTCTTGCAGGAGCCCGGGAGCCATATGACGAAACATGGCCGGCACTGGCTCCAAGCATCAGAAAAGGGACCTGGCACAGGAGGGCCATGAGAGCCATTGTCTGTGGAAACACGGAAACCCACTGCCCCACTCCTAACCCCACTCCCACCACTCCACATAATCCAGTTCTCTGACTTCAAATATACAATGTCGCGCAACCACAGAGAAGCCCACACTTGCCATGTGTGTATCTCTTTGGTTTGTGTGGTAGACAGAGTAACAGTCCTCCAAAAATGCCCATGTGCCAATCCCTGGAACCTGTGACTATGTCATCTACAAGGCCAAGGAGACCTGTAGATCCGCTCCAATGAAGGACCCTGAGATGGGGAGAGGAGCCTGGGTGATCCAGGAGGGCCCAGTGTAATCGCCTAGGTCTTTAAATTGGAAGAATCTTTCCCAGCTGTGGTCAGAGTGAACTGTGACTACAGAAGAAGGGTGAGAGAGATGCAGCATTGCTGGCTGTGAAGGGGCCACGAGCCAAGGAGAGGGGGCAGCCTACAGAAGTGGAAAAAGCCAAAGGTTCGATTCTCCCTACGGCCTCCAGAAAAGCACGCAGCCCTGGCCACACCATGATGTTAGCCCAGTGAGAACCAGTTGGGGCTTCTGCCCTCCAGAACGGGAAGATAATAAATTTGTATTGTTTATGCCACTACATGGGTGGTGCTTTCTTGGCCACCATCAGAAACGCATACAGCTTGGAGTAGCAGTTGGCTAAATTTGTTGGCACAGCTTCTCTTCCCTGAATGTTTTGAGAGCTTTCATTACATTTCTTTCTCCTATGGGTTTTCTGGAAACAAATTACTCCCCCACCTTTTAATTTCTTTTATGTGTAGGCTGAGGCCTTATTCGATGTACTAAAATGTTCTAGTGATATTATCACAGCATATAGCCCCTGACAAGAACAATCCACCCAGGATGCTACATTCTCTCCCTCAGTGAGTGGGGTAGAGGGGCCCTGTGCGGGGGCAGTGACTGCATTAACCAAAGACACACTCCAGGGAGGAATGAAAAGAAGATGTTTTGACCAGCTTGACTGGGGCACTTCATCCCTGGAGTTGTTCCCTGGAGTCTAAATTGCCCCTGACTGGGCAGTTTTCCTTCTAAAAGCTTCAGGATGCCTGAGTGTACAGCTCTGGGGGGTGGCGGGGCAGGGGGAGGCCCTGGGGTGAAGACAATAGCTATAAAAGACTCACAGATCTCACTCACTCGGACCACTCCCCTCTCCAACAATGGAAAGTTCAGAAAACAACCAAATGCGCGCCTTAGAAAAAAAAGCCTAGTCAAGCAGTTGTTTCACTTCTGCCTGTTGAACATTTGGGTCGCCCAATGCAAATGTTAAAGCTGTGTTCAAACCAGAAAAAATAAAAATAATAAGCTGTCAGAGTAATTACTAAGAACACGCAAGGATTATACAAAGTAAACTGCAGCCTGCAAAAAAGAGAATTGCATGTTAGCTAATTGTTAATTTTAGCAATCGCAGCGGCTAATTACCATGGCACACATTGACTATTAGCTTGATGCCCCAGCACCTGCTTTCTCCAATGAACAGATTTCTTCATCGCTAGCACAGGAGCAAAATGTGTAATTATTGGCCATCATTGGGGCGATTTTTCAGTGATTCTTTTGTGCGATGTGAATAAAGCGTAATGACATATTTTATTAGAGGGCAAATAGCTGTTTGTTAATGGAAATGATTTGAAATCCAAAAAAACTAGGAGCTAGGAGCATGTTTTCGGTATCAGCGTGAATTCAAATGTATTTTCTTTTAACTCTTTATAAAAGGAGCATAGAAATCAAATCTAAACTGAGTATAATATATTTAATGATATGTACAAACACAGCATTGATTAATTACCTCAAATGCTTTCAATGGTACACCGTTTATTTTGTTTCAGTCATGTGTTAAATTTTAGTATTTCATATTTAAATTCTTATTTCTTGGTCCGAGAGTCTTGGTGAAGTTGGCCTACGTCACATCTCATTTCCTGAAGAACTCTTTTTTTATTGGTATACGTGGTGCTTGCAGACGGTGCTCCAAAAATCCAGGCTTTGCAGCTCCCAGAGCTGGGCACGCCCGTGTCTCCCAGAAGAGAAAAGCAGGAACTAGGTTAGCAACATCCAACCATCAGCCACAGGGTGTACATTGTCTGTGATAAATAAGGCGCCCTGAGGACAAGACCGGAATGCTTGTGGGCTTGGGAATAATATTCTTTTCCTTTTCATGATGAAAGTTGCTGCTACAGAAACCCATCAAAGAATCAAAGCAATGTCTATCTTCATGTTGGGTGTATAAATGATCATATATGAGTGTGTACATGTGTGTGTGTGAGTATGTGTGTGTGTGTGTGAGAGAGAGAGAGAGAGAGAGAGAGAGGGAGAATGAATTTCTCTAACTGGAACACAGCAGTTCCGTTGGTAATGATGCAACATGGGAAATAAGGTCTTGTCTTTCAACTCTGACCCTGACCCGGTTCTCAGACCCGTGTGCCTTCATTTTCCCCCCTCTCCGCCGTTTGTATTTTCATAATGGGATAACAATTCTAAATATGGCGCCTATGGAGCTTGCCTCAAACCCTCTGGAACTCTGAAATGGGAAAAGAATAAAGCAAGAAATAATACTAACACGAGCTATAGACCCCCATTGTTTCAATCAGGCTCAGAGAAAAACTAGTTTGAAGAGAGGGCTTAATTCCGCCCATATTTATACCTTATTTGTATTTCAAACTGAACACTCTGTCCCAAATTCCTCCCAAACCACAACCCAAGAAAACTCCCTGTTCTCGAAGGGGAGGATGAAAGGGCCGCCCTGAGCCCTGTGCTTGCCGAGTGCCGGTCACTCCTTCCACTCTTGGGTTCAGTTATGAAAGTTGTGTGTTTTCAGAGGTCATGGAAAGGCAACCCCCTCTGTTTTCGGAGCATAGAGAACTGGCTCCTAATTGCCAGGCTTATTGTTTTATTGCCACTGTTTACAAACAGGGAGAAACTCCCTTGAAAGGGCATTTCCCCTTCTTCCCACAGGCTTCCCCACTATTCTAAGATGTGGCTAAGTTCAGTATTCAGGTTCACTGTTTGACCCATTAAACTGGTATTGAGGTATAATTTGTGTGTTTTCCCAGTACCATTGCACATAGAATGGGATTCATTTCCACACGTTTGAATAAATTTATCCAGTTCAGTGAACCTGTTGTGAAGCTCAGCAAAACTCAGTAGGTGGCTTTAAAGTCCTGTAATTAGCCCATTACAGAAAATCTGTACTTTAGATTCTTGCACATTGGTTAATAAGCATAACATGCTTCATATATAAATAACATTACATTAAATGATGCAATATAAAGGAATTAAAGGCCAATGGAGTTAAACAAAATACTTGAAAGAGACCTCAAATTAGCATGTTTAATTCCAACTCACTGCACAGGAAAAGCCTCTTGCTCTGACTGTACCGGTCCACACCAGCTCCTGATGCAGACATGGGCTGCACCCCAGGTGCCCAGCCCTCTCCCTTCCGCAGACTGTCCTCTGCCACTCTGGCTTCGGGGGGACTTACCTTCACCTCACATCCTTTGATTTCTGATCATGGACAAGGAGGTGAATCGAAGGGGCAGAAGAAAAAAAGAAAAGAGAAGAAAAAGCCTTGAGCCTGCTGCGACTTCCTGGCTTGCTGTCTGCTTGAGCCCTTCCTTCATGATCCTCAGGGGCAGTGGGCCGCTGGCTCTTCCTTTCTCTCAACAGTCACTTCAGAATGGAGTGTGACGCGAATACCACCTAGGTGGGAACTTTCCTTCAGGGTTTTAAACGTTATTGGAACTCTGACTGTCAAACACCCCTGTGGAATATTGCCTCTCTCTGGCCTAATTGAAACAATACTGTTATCTCGCTGTGGAATGAAGTTGCATTTCCATTTAAATGGTCCCCACATAAGAGTAAGTACAACACGTAGAAGTTGCATTGTAGTTACATAACTAGTCACAGAAAATAATTGGTCTATTTATGGTGGTGGCACATGCCTATAATCCCAGTACTTGGGAGGCTGAAACAGAAGGATCTCAGGTTCAAGGCCAGCCTCAGCAATTTAGCAAGATGCTTGGTAACTCAGTGAGAACTTGTTTCAAAATAAAAAATAAAAAGGGCTAGCGGAGCTGGGCATGGTGGCTCATGCTTGTAATCCCAGTACTTCAGAGGCTGAAACAGGAGGATTGCAAGTTCATGGCCAGCCTCAGGAATTTAGTGAGACCTTATCTCAAAATAAAATAATAAAATAGGGCTGGAAATGTACCTTGGAGGTAGAATGCCCCTGGGTCCATCCCCAGTACCAAAAAAAAAAAAAGAAAGAAAAAAAGTTGGCCTCTACCTCACCCTATGCTCCATCAAGCCAGGGCTCTGGTGGTCTTGTTTCCTTTTGTAGTCCCCTCACTCAGAATCATTCATTCATTCATCAACTATTTCCTGAGTGCCAACTGCACCAGGCACCACAGCGGAGTTTGGATATACAATGATAAATTCAACCACCTTCCTAAATAAAAGAAATTGTCCAGTTGGCCAAAAATTGACCTCACAGAATCAATTCATCAAATGATCAATTTACTGAATCATTAATTTGTCAAAAGTTATTGAATGTGACAAAATGGGTTTCTTTTAGCTGTTTATAAAATTTGCAACAATTTCTGTGGGATTTTTTTAATTGGACAATCTTCATTTGCTCTTTATAGCAACATTTTGAGGAAAAGTTAATTCATTGAAGGCTAAGGATAGTTTACTCATAAATAAATTTTATTTTATTTTTAATTGACAAATAATAATTGCGTAGACTTTGGTACAATATGGTGTTTTGATATACGTTTACATTTTGGAATGATTAACGTATCTATCACCCCACGGGTTTATCATTTCTTTTTTTGCAGTTGGAACATTTAAAATGTAATCTTTAAGCAATTTTGAAATACACAATGCATTATTCTTTATTGTAGACACCCACCATGCTGTGCAATCATTTCTCATTCCTTATTCCTCCTGTCTAGATAAAACTTTATACCTTTTTGGGGGCAGTACAGGGGTAGAACCCAGGGGCATTCTACCTCGGAGCTACACCCCCAGCCCTTTTTATTTTTTAATTTTGAAACAGAGTCTCGCTAAGTTGCTAAAGCCCACCTCAAACCTGTGATCCTTCTGTCTCAGCCTCCCAAAAACTAGAATTACAGGCATGTGCCACCAGGCCTGTCATGAAACTTTATACCCTTTGATTAATGTCTTTCCTTTTTCCATTTTTCCTGCTGCCTTTGGTAACCACCATTCTACTCTCTATAAATAAATTGAATAAATTTTATGTTCACAAAATATGTCATATTTTTATCCAAAAGTTTAGTTTTTTTCTTAGAAATATTCAGCCTTATACACATACTTTTAAAGTCATTTACAGTTTTCTCAACTACTTAGCACTTATAGGATTGGTTTTGCCAATTTTAACTAAAATCTTAAATTTTAACTTCTTTTTTTTTTTGCGGTACTGGGGATTAAACCCAGGGGCTTTCTACCTCCGAGCTACATCCCCAGCCCTATTTTTTCTTCTTTCTTCTTTCTTTCTTTCTTTCTTTTAAATAGAGTCTCACTAAGTTTCAGAGGGCCCTACTAAGTAGCTGAGGCTGGCTACGAACCTGCAATCCTTCTGTTTCAGCCTCCCTACTACTGGGATTACAAGCATGCGCCACCACTTCCGGCTTAAATTTTAACTTCTAAGAGGACTATTGGCCTTCAGTATTCCCTAGTTCATTTCTTATTCACCTGACTTTAAACATTTTTAGAATTTTTAGCCAATCTTTTAAATCTTTTTTTCAAGTTTAGAGTTATGATAATATATAAATCAAATTTGAAGTTTTATTTTTCATTTCATTATGTCAATCCCTCTGAGCCAATCCCGCTGAGCCTCCCCACTTCTCTTCTGCATCTTTGAACACATTTGCCCTTTCATGTCAAATCTTTTGGTACACTACAACCAAGGGAAAACTTTCTTAATTTCTTCTTGTTGGAAAATTTTAAATGAGCATTTATCTTTAACTACTTCTAATTTCTGTCATTTTGTAAATTTTTCAAATTATAATCCATGATTAATATTCTTCTTATAATTGCTCAGTGACATGGTGGACTTATTTTTGTCTCTAGTTATTAAATTTTTAAATTTCAGCATTACACATGGGATTTCAATTGAAGTTTTTCTCATCTTTCTGAATGTTGCTTAGAATTTCTCTCCTCTTTAAGCATTCTTACGTTCTCTCACCAATACCTCAAATGCCATATCAGCCTTCATTTTACATGACTAGTAATTAGTATCCAAAATCTCTATATCTCATTTTGATTTAGTTGCTCTGAATCCTTCCTTAGCAATTTCATACCTAAGGAAATGAGTGTCAGAATTGGGGTACTAATCTTAAGTAGGGATTTGGTTACTGATTTTTAAATACCCTTTCCTGAATATTAAATATATACTCTAAAAGGCTAACCATCCCATGACCCTTAGTTGTTAACAACTGGACATCCTTAAAATGACATCATGAAAATAAAATTAAAACAAATCAACTAAACTTTCCAGAAATCTCCAAAACCAGTTCCAACTTTTTCTTTCTTTCTTTTTCTTTTTTCTTTCTTTTTTTTTCTGTACTGGGGATTGAACCCAGGGGCATTCTACCTCCGAGGTACACCCCCAGCCCTATTTTTTATTCTTTCTTTTGAAACAGGGTCTCACTAAGTTGCAGAGGGCCTCACTAAGTAGCTGAGGCTGGCCGCCAACCTGCGATCCTCCTGTCTCAGCCTCCCAAGCACTGGGATTACAAGCGTGCGCCACCACACCTGGCATTAGTTCAAACATTTTATCTAATAAATTTTGTTGTATAATTTTTATTTTACACTGGGGATTGAATCCAGGGGCTTTTTACCTCTGAGCTACACCCCAGGTCTTCTTTTTAATTTTTGCTTTGAAAAAGGGTCTCTCTAGGTTGCTGAGAGTCTTGCTAAATTGCTAAGGCTGACCTCAAACCTGCGACCCTTCTGACTCAGCCTACCAAGTACTGGGAGTGTGTGCTACCTTGCCCAACTTGATGTATAATTTATAAACAGAAAAACAGTCCACTCTGGTAAACTGGTACTTTGCTAAATGTGGCAAAGTACCATATAGAAATCTGGATTTCAGAACATTATTTTTAAGTAACTTGGAGCTAAAAAAGAAAAAAAAGCCAAAACAAAAACCCCATAATCCTTGCCCTCATTACGCTCAAATAGAGGGGAGACAGGCTTTGTTCTTGTTGTTGTACTGGGGATGGAACCCAGGGACATTCTACCTCTGAGGTACACCCCCAGCCATTTTTTATTTTGAAATAGGGCCTCACTAAATTGCTGAGGCTGGCCTTGAATTGTGATCCTCTCAGTCTCCCAAGTACTAGAATTACAGGTGTGTGCCACCACACCCAGCTAAGACAGGTATTCATCTAGGAATCACCTTTGACAGGTTCTTATCAACCACACTTGACAGTTCCATGATATCCTGAGGGACTGGTCTCATTAGGGAGGCCAGGTCTGGAAGATACAGGTAAGCGGGCAAAGCAGAGAGTCTTCTAAGAAGAGAGAAGAGCATGAGTAAGTCCCAGGCCTAAAATAGAGTGCATGAATGATTCTTTGCAGAGTGAATGAATGATTCCTTGTTAGAGACTGAAGATACTCTCTGAGCACTGCTTCACAAGGCAGCCCTCTTGAAGCTAAGGGGTTCCCTCCACCTGCCCCTGGCAGTGTGCCCACCTAAGACCAGCAGGGGACACACTGGAGTGTCATCTCGCCCACCCGCAGTCCTGCCTAAAGTTTTCCTAGTAGTGGGTATTGAAGGAGCACAGGAAACTTTTCGGCAGGAGCCACAGACATTGTCAACCAGCTCTCCCAAAATGAGAATCCCTGAAGGACAATATTATTAACAGGCTTCGCCCTACATAACCACACAGAATGTATGCTCTCCACTCATTTGCCTAACTCTAGGATTATTTTCTTAGAACCTACTTCTCTGATGAAGGACATGAGAATTTCTTTGGGTGCCATCTACAATACAGAATCCAGGCAGGGCGTAGTCATGCATACCTGTAATCCCAGTCCTTGGGAGGCTGAGACAGGAGACTCACAGGTTTGATACTAGCCTTAGCAACTTAGCAAGACCATGTTTCAAAATAAAAAATTAAAAGGGCTGGTAGTGTAGCTCGGAGATAGAATGCGCCTGGGTTCAATCCCCAGTACCAATAAAATAAAATAATAAATAATGAATCCTGGAGCCTACCCCAATCCGCAAAAATCATAATTGTAGGGGATAGTATCTAGGTACATGCATTTTAACAACTTCCCTGGGTAATTTTGCACCCTAAATTTTGAGAACTGCTAGTATAAATACTAAATAAACAGAACTGAAAGGGAATAGCCTGCCAGGGTTTACCAGCTGGGATTTGACCTGTTTCTTGGAGTGAAGGTTTGATTTTACTCTCCCTCATATTGGCACTTTTGTGTCAGGGCCAAGGATCTTGCTGTTCTTTCCCTTCCTCTCTCCACCATTATCTCCTAAACTGCCAAGGAGAGCCCCACTCCAGGAGGCAAGTTCTGGGCTCTCTGGATCCGCATGGATTCACTCTGCACAAGCCAGGACGTTGGGTGTCCTGGGCCTCAGGTCCAGAGCAGCTCCCAGGTGGGCCAGGCAGTCGTCTCTCTCACACCTGGGCCCAGCTCCCAGATGTGAGCCCATTTCTTGCTTCAAGCACAAGTGCGCCCCCCCCCGGCCCCCTCTGCAGGAAGAGGAATGTCTGTGCCTTCGTTCTTGGTGGGCTATTGAACCATCCTCCCCACCCCCAGCTGCCTCTTGTTCTTCAACAGTCACTCACAGTAGCCCGCACTACACAGAGTTAAGTAGAAGTGAGATTTTCCTGGCAATGGATTTTTGTTGAAAAGGATGTGATTTGCTCTCATCGGCCCTGGAGTTTGGGTTCTCTCCCTGGGCAGTTCCCGTAAAGGTGCACGAACACCTGCTTGGTTGAATTATCCTGTGGAACATTCACTGAGGAGAGGGGGTGAGGAAAACTGTCATGCTGGGGAGAGGGAAGAGTGAGGATTGAGAACTCCGATTCTGGATCTCAACAGTCATGGGTCCTGATTCCGCTCCTTCCCAGAATCGTAATATTACTTGGGGAAGCCATCCAACCCCTGAGCTCTGTTCCCTTACCACCATGTTCGGCAATACGAATCTCTCCTTTAGCCATCCGTGGTGGCCCAGGACCTGTGATCCCAGTGCTTGGGAGGCTGGGACAGGAGGATGACAGGTTCAAGGCCAGCCTCAGCAACTTAGCCAAGCCCTCAGCAATTTAGTGAGACCTTGTTTCAAAATAAAAAATAAAATAGTGCTGGGGTGTAGCGCAGAGATAGAACACCCCTGGGTTCAAGCCTCAGTGCAATCATCATCATCATCATCATCATCATCACCTCTCCTCTGCGGGTTTGTTGTAAGGGTGAAAGGAGACAGGGTCTGTAAAGTCCTCAGTGCTGCTCCTGCCACAAAACTCTTAAAAATGTTAGCTAGCTTTTACTTTGTGTGTGTGTGTGTGGTACTAGGGATTGAATTCAGGGGTATTCTGCCTCTGAACTATACTCCCAGCCCTATTTTTTATTATTTATTTTGAAACAGGGTCTCACTAAGTTGCAGAGGGCCTCACTAAATTGCTGAGGCTGGCTGTGAACCTGCAATCCTCCCATCTCAGTTTCCCAAGTACTGAGATTACAGGCATGCACCACAATGGCCAGCTCCTAGCTTTTACTTTTTATAAAAATAAATAAATAAGCAAACAAACAGATACGCATCGGTGAGAGAAACTCGGTAGGGTTTGTCAGGGTTTATGCACCTCGACAAGACATGGGGACCAGGAAGAAGCCCCATGATGTCTGTCCATACTGTACACCAACCCCTTTGCCTTAGGAGAAAGGCCCCATTAGGACCTGGCCATTTCTCAAAGAAAGAGGTGCAACGGGAACACCATAGAGTTCCTGTGCACCTTGAAGCTTCCCAGCTCTACACAAGGTAGAAAACCAGGCTCAGAATAGCATGAGCAGCAGCAATGAACTGACCCAATGATCAAATTCATGTTATGGTTATTTGATATAAAGGATCCTTTAATGTTTTGAATATTGAGGAAATGAAAACTCTGTTACGGAAAACTGTGGAGGGACAAGTTCAAAGCCTGGAACGCTGATCCAAAGGGGGAGACACTTGATGAGTCTTCTCTCAGCCTTCATTCTTCAGTACGTGCCCAAGGCCTGCTCTGATGTTTGTTCAAAAGTTCCACCCAGAGAAGTGGCCAGACAGCCAAAAGTAAGGGGGTTATCCTTGACCCCTTAGGACAAGGAGGCGGCAAGCCCCAACAGTTCAGGATACTACCCAGAATTTCTTTTTGTATCTCAGAGGTTCACAGCCCTTGGTAGCAATCTGTGGTTGTTTGATAAATATTTTTAAAAATATTTTAATCACACAAATGCCTATTCCATACAAGAGTATATTGAGCTCCATCTCTCAATAATTCAAGATTAGAATAATTGGTTGTACTTCCCAACTGAATGTGAATGAACTCTCTGTGTGGGTGTGATTTTTCTTCTTCTGATATTACATCTCGCCACTTCATGAGTGTGTTGATAAGAAGCAAGCAGCTGAAGTGCAGCGGAGACACATATTCAGTTCTCCACTGAGCCAGATGTCATTGAGCACTGTCTGCCGCACCCTGGATAGGCACTGGGGATACTGAGATGCAGGATCCTGGCCAACACCCTCATGTGTACAAAGACTAGGCATGGAGGCAGAGGTGTTCTCAGATAAATAGAATACAATGACAAAAGCAGGCTGACTCCTCAGAACTTGGGTTACAGGGATAGTGCCAGAACATTCTCAGACAGCTAAAGATAAGAAGGATCCCCCACCATTGTTGTAATGACTACCATCAAGATACTGGGCCATCCTGCACAGTTGTGGAAAGCAAAGGAGTACCACATTCTAGGGGCACCATTCTCTTTATAGACATTGTAGATTTGCCCATTTGTTAGGATACTCTCTTGCCATATGTGAATGGGGCTCCCTTTTCTAATAAGCATAGGGCACCGCATGGCTCTTGGCAGCACTGCCGTAATGGCACCACTTTTCTCCCCATTTAGGGACTTTTTTCTCATTTAACCCTTAAAACAACCACGTGAAAGCTGGGCGTGGTGGTGCACACCTCCCAGTACTTGGGAGGTTGAGACAGGAGGATCACAGATTCGAGGATAGCCTCAGCAATTTAGTGAAACCCTGTTTCAAAATAAAAAATAAAATAGGGCTGGGGGTGTAGGTCAGAGGCAGAACTCCCCTGGGTTCCACCCCAAGTACAAAGAACAAATAAATAAAAATAACCATGTGAGACTGGAATTATTGTCCCCAATTTATGGATGGGGAAACCTAGGCTTAGCAAGATTATTCAGCTTGTTCAAGGTTACAAAAGTCCATCCATATGATGTGTATGATTGAGGGATACTCATATTTTCAACTGCTTCGCACTGTAGGCCTGGTGTTAACAAATGATCCCAGCTGAGTTACCAACTAGTTTGTCTTGGATCCAGACAAATCCAAAGCACCAGAAATTGCCTGCTATCTGGAAACCTATGAGAATTTTAGAAAAGTTCGATACCATGTTTTAGGCATTCCTGGTACATTTACGTTTTCTTGGCTGTTTGGAACTCTTCACCATATATAATAAGAGATCACTGACCAGCATGAAATTTGATACAATATTTTTTTCAAAAATAATTTTTTTTGGTAAATGAACTGATGTTGAGTAAGTTGATAAAATGTATCCATAAGTATTTATTATATGCTCACAACGTGTAAAGCACTGAAATGTGTTCAGACATGAATCCTATTCCCAGGAAGCCTATAGTCAAACAGGGGAGGTGAAATAAACATCAATACAAGAGGTAGGAAGGGGGATTGCTCCTCTGGTTTAGGAGAGGGAGGGATTCCCTCCAACTAGGACAGTAGAGAAATTTTCATGGAGGGGAGGACATTTGGTGTATTGAAAGAGGAGGAGGAACTGGACAGAAGAGGTGGGCGTGGGAAGATTCCCAGAGAAGAGGCCATCATCCCATGGAGGTCGGGATGGAGGAGTGCAGGGGCAGGCAGGGAGGAGGGGAAGGAATCCAGTTTGAGTGAACTACAATGAAGCCTGCACCTAGAGTTTCCTTGGGACTAAAAAGAAAGATTCTTAAAACACACAAAACAGGAAGTATCCCCTACATAGGTTTCCTACTTAGTTTTTGAAAGAGAAAGGTTGTACCCTGGTAAATATTCCATATGAGAATATTGTCATCAATTTTATGGCAATGATATGAAATTTTCAATGACACTGAAAGTAATAGCTCAACATACAATTGATTTTCACATCCAGTCTCTCGGTGGTACATGCCTGTTATCCCAGTACTTGGAACACTGAGACACGAGGATCACAGGTTTGAGGTCAACCTCAGCAACTTAGCAAGACCCTCAGCAACGTAGCAAGACCCGGTTTCAAAATAAAAGCTAAAATGGGTTGGGGGTGTAGCTTGGAGGTAGAATGCCCCTGGGTTCAATTCCCAGTACCAAAAAACAAAACAACAATGAAAAAATAGATCTTCACTATTTGTGTTTGTGTCATCTCCTTTTTTTAAAAGATGGACTATCCTTAAAGTCCCTGCTTACCTCTCTAGGATGTAGTGAAGATTTGTTAGATGATTACAATGACCTGAAATATCTTCTTTCCTAGTTGGAAGGAATCCTTCCCTCTTCTAAGCCAGAAAAGCAATTTCCCTTCCTACCTGTTGTATATATGGATATTTCACCTTCCCTGCTTGACTATGTGCTTCCTGGGACTAGGATCCATTTCTGAACAAATTCCTGTGGGCATTATTCCTTGGTAATAGTAATATATAAACAAGGTTGACAAGTCTTTCTGTGTTTTTAACATTGTCCATAAAGATATCGATAATATCTTTATCCATGCAGTTACATATGGCACCTACATGTAGCCTAGAAAAATGTGCATACAAGCCAGGTATCGTGGTGCATGCCTGTAATTCCAGTACTTGGGAGGCGAGATAGGAAGATTGCAGGTTCAAGGCCAGCCTCAGCAATTTAGTGAGACTTTCGGCAACTTAGTGAGACCCTGTTTCAAAATTTTAAAAATGAGTTGGGTGTGTAGCTCAGAGGTAGAAAGCCCCTGGGTTCAATCCCAGCACAACCTCCCCACAAAAATGTGGACGCAATTTTGCCCTTAGTCCACCACATTCTTCTCCTATGGAAAGTTTCAAGAGAAACATTTCAAAAAGAAATAATTAGTTTCTTTACAAAAAGAAAAGTGTTATCACTTATATTCTTTAATTTCATATATAATTTTAAAAATTAAATTTATTCTTGCAATCAACTACCTGGGTCTACTCTAAACCATTTTAAATGTTAAAACTATGATTGTGTCTTGTTATTTTTTTACTGGAAAAAAATCATGAGGAATTAAAATGGAGCAGGAATCCTGTAGGATTCTTTCAGGCCAGTGGCTGTTCACCTTGCTAAAGATCTTGAGCAGGACCAGCAGACAGACAGTAATGTAATGACCCTGATCTGCCCTGGGGCTTGTTGTGAAGGTGGAGATCTGCCCTGGGGCTTGTTGTGAAGGTGGAGAACTGACAAGCAGTGTTTGTGGAGTGATGAAAGATTGGCATTTGTTTGCTATGTGAGAATATCACTTTACTCAGATTAAACTAACAAAAACTAATTGGGCATATTTCCACTTTTCTAGTAACACAGGTTAGATTAGCAGATGAACTGCATCATTGGACAATGGGTGCCTTCATCAGAGCATTTGGCAGAGGGATTTTTGGCATCACTTAATGGTGGAAAGAAAACAAGTTTCAGTAAAAAGTATGTGCTTAGATCTTAGGTAAAATGAAAATTAAGGGGGACTGCTCCTTAATTGTGTGGAAAATAATTCAAAAGACATACATTTAAAGACAAAAACAACAATAACAACAATAAACATGCTTGGGCTAGAAATGTTGCCTAAGGAAAATTTTTTTTTCTGTACCAGGGATTGAACCGAGGGGCATTCTACCTCCAAGTTACACCCCAGCCCTATTTTTTATTCTTTCTTTTGAAACAGGGTCTCACTAAGTTGCGGAGGACCTCACTAAGTAGCTAAGGCTGGCCGCGAACCTTCGATCCTCCTGTCTCAGCCTCCCAAGTACTGGGATTACAAGCATGTGCCACCATGCCTGGCTAGGAAAATTTTTTTAATATTGAAACTTAAGATATGATGTAGAATATGTGTGATTAGAATATGCAAGTGAAATGTGTGAAGGACTAGAATAAGAAGAAGAGACTTAAAAATGTGAGGAGAAAACACACAAGAAACTGGTTAAAAAGGGTTACATCTGGTTAGGAGAACTGAGAACTGGTGGTCATTGGGTAAAATAACTTTTTTTTTTTAATGGGGATTGAACCCAAGGGCAGTCTACCTTTGAGTTATACCCTCAGCCCTTTTTTATTTGTTATTTTCAAATACAGTCTCACTAAATTGCTGAGGCTGACCTCAAACCTGCAATCCTCCCATCTCAGCCTCCAAGTAGTGGGATCACAGGCATATGCCACTGCGCTGGGCTAAAACTTTCTTTTTAGATGTTTGTATAGTTAACCTTTCAATGACCATATATTATCTTTAAATTTAAAAATAGCATTTAAAGACAGTCAAATGTCCTTCATATTTTCAGTGTTTGCTTTTAAGATTATTTACCATGTGCTTGCCTCAAATCAAGTTGTGGGCATTGTTGGATTACAAATAAGTGAATAAATACATAAATGTATAAAACCTTTGGAGAAAACAGTTGGGGTGGGGTGGGCAAAAGGGGACTAAAACAAATTATTTCTTTGCTCTGGCTTTTTTACTCATCCCTTTTTTTAATACTCCACATTCTAAACTTCATAGACTCTCTATACAGATTTCATAATTTCAGTTTTACCCAACTCATCCACCTTATAATTATGAATATGTGGACATAATTAACTGAATCACTTTGAGAGAGAGGAAAAAATACCCTTCTTAAGGCTAATTAGATGAATCATGAATGCCTGGACGAACGTATTTCAAGAAGGTGAAAAAACTTTGGATAAAAATTTAATGAAATTTCCAATTGCCTTTGACCACGGAGAATATTGATAAGCGTTCACTCCACACAGATTATTAAATTGCATTGATTTAGGATCCCAAACTCTAAACACTGCTGTTGTCCCTGCAGGAGACCCGATTGCACTCACATGTCACATTCATAAAAAAACATGGTGCACTAATTGGGAGTCTCCCGCCATCTGCACCCTAGCGTGCAGGCGCACATGAAGTGATCAATGGGAAAGCAGGGTCAATCCAGGCAGACTGTGAGTGAAATTAAAATAAGAAAATGTCTAAACATTTAACTGCAAATAGGAAATCTTTATACCCACCCACACCCTATTCTGTAGCATAAAGCTAAGGCACAATTATTCATATACCTCAAGTAATTTGCAGGCTCCATACAAAATCTCATTTAAAATAAGAAATTGCTATTTCTGCACATTTATTCTACCAAATGCCAGCTAATTGCTGCAATGGCCATTATAAAGAATAATTTTCGCTTAGTGAAAAAAAAAGGAATGAAGAGAACATTTTCTGGTTTTGTTCCACCGCGAAGGCTCTATTCAGTGCATACTGAATACACAGCGTTTCACTGCTACATTTATTATGCTGAGAGGTCAAGTATTACACAGCGTCTTGTATTACGCTTTGCATGCTAAGTATTTCACTTCACAAATTGACCCTCCGGTGTACTTACTACATAATGCTTTAAAAACCCAGCTAAAACGCAGGACAATTAGCAATACTTTCACTCCCCGGGAACAATGGGAACACCAATGTAGGTGATTGCATTTACAGTGTAGCTTTCTTCACAAAACATTTTTGACACATTAAGGTACTTCGGAATTGTGCAGTACCAGTCCTCTCTTGTGAATGGCTTTCCAGCATTTGCAGAGAGAAACAGTTACTGTATGTTAGAGCTTAATTGAAAAGAATTCAGCCACGGCCTATGAAGCACCAATTAGGGTGATATTATATCATAAAAAGCTGTAATATCCATTTTCAGACTTGTGCATCAGCCAATACAAAGTAGGACACAATTAAAAAGGTATACAGTTTAAACTCTTGAAACTGTTAAATTTAATTAGGAGTTCAGTATGAGGGGAAAAAAATGGGCGAGTAGGGGGCGGTGGCAGGGGAAAGGAAGTTCTCTGTAGTGCCGAGATGGGCAGGCTCTAGCTGCAGGGGAGGGCCACGGAATTGGTCCTGCCTTAAACTACCTTCAGTTAATGCAAGGATGGGGTGCTTGCCTTGCTCAGTGACTTGTTTCTGAGGTCAGATGAATATTCATGATGGTCAGGAAGTGTTGCTTTCCAGTAATTCTGGTGTCTGCTGACGTCTGGTGGGGGTGGGGGGAACAGAAGCTGCTTCACCAGGGAAGAGGGAGAGAGGTCCTGATGATGTTCTCTTGCCCAGCAGTTCAAACACAATGAAAAAGGGAGTTCACTGCATCGCTTCTCACGGAAGAAAGACACAGATAATTGTGAAATAAAATGGACACGACCAGATTGGTAGAAGTGTCTTTGCAGGCTTGGCTCCGAACATAATATTTAAATACTGGAACCTGCATGAAATCCCACTTTGAGGTGACAGCCGGCAGGTAATTATCAGTAAAACAACATTATCAAAGTTCTCGTGCATAGCGTGTTTGGCTGGCTGGAGTGCTTCTCCTTTCAAATCCTGCTAATATCCATTTCAATCTGCTTTAATATGCTCACAAGTTGGGGCTTATTTTGAATTCCACTGGGTAAATGAGGACAGCACACTTTGAATTTGCATACTATACACATTCCTTTCATTTATAGAGGGCTGCCAGTGTATTTTTAAAAGGAAAGTAGCCCACAGTCCAAAAAAAAAAAAAGCCTTCACTATAACTAGAATGAAAGTAGAAGAAAGAAGCTCATTGATCATACAATATTTATTACATTGAAGTTATACAACAGAGCTGTAAAAATGTTCTTTATTATATGTGAAGAAGAAAGATATTATAATAATTTATCAGTGATAGTGATAACACAATTTTCTAAGGGGATTTATAAAAAAAGTCTGTGTTTGCAAGATGCAAGTGGAAAAGTCCTCCTTTCTGATTTGAGAAGATCTCCCTTCCCGGTTTCCCTCTTTTTCATGACCTTTAAAACATCAGCAAACAGAAAGAGGCATCTGACTAGAAACCCTGGGATGCCCACTCTCAACCCCACCTTCAGTGCCAGGTAATTCGGAAGACGCCACTTTGAGCAGTAGCCATTGCTTACCCTTGGTTCCCAAGCCTTGGATTCAATTAGAACTTTAATAAGGTGGTGATAAGGTACCATGGAAATCTGCAGTGATGTTACAAACATCGTAAAGGCTGTTATTGATTCTTTAGTTGAACATGTAACAGGAGTATATTATGTGCGAGGAGATGCCATCTTTGAAAACTGGGTCAGTTAGCAGACCCTAAGGTGGGGTGGCATAAAGATGTTTTCTCTTTTAATGAAAATGGAGCCAAAATGATGAATGTGATTAACATAGAGGGATTTCAAGGATATGAACGTGAAGGGTTTGCGATAATGCTCAAGCAATTGCATAGGAATTACATACTGAGCAATCTAGATTCTAGACCTTTCCATCCAAACCCTTTTCTGTTATGATCCCCCTTCCTAAATGAGCAAGATGGAGGAGGTTCCATTTGCAGGTTTTAATGACAATTCAGTAGCTTGTTGTATTAAGATTCTTCCTAGGTGACATGGGATTTGCAAATGTTTTCCTATGTTTATTTTCTGACCATAGTCCTGGATTTCTCACCCAATGAGGGGCCTGAGAGAATTCATTAGCCTTTGTGGTTTACCACTGATGTGGAGAAAACTGCTTTGGAGATATCAAAGATCTGTTTCTATCCATTTTTGTAGGAAGAGAAATGTCTTTCCCTCCACTAACTGGTTTTGTCAAAATGATGCCACATGGCTTAGGTATCAGCAACCCACTTTTCCCTCCAATGTAGTATTTTATCTTAGTTTTGTACCTAGATCTCGCTATACCCTACTGCTGAAAAAAATAACCAAATTTTCATTCACTGTAAATACCCAGGAGTCATATGCCTTGGCCAGGTAGGAAATGCAAATAGCTGATTAGACTAGGTGTAAAAGAAAAAAGAAAGTCAAAGGGTTCTGGTGAACTCGTCTACAGAGTTATGCAGCTCCAGAGATTTTGATCATGTAGGAATATGTTTTTTTTTTTTTCGGTTCCGGAGATTGAACTCAGGGGCGTTCTACCTCTGCACTATGCCCCCGGCCCTATTTTTTATACTTTATTTTGAAACCGGGTCTCACGAAGTTGCGGAGGGCCTCACTAAGGAGAGAGAGAGAGAGACAGGGAGAGAGAGAGCGAGAGAGAGAGAGAGAGAGAGAGAGAGAGAGCTGAGGCTGGCCGCGAACCCAGATCCTCCGGTCTCCGCCTCCCAAAGTACTGGGATTACAAGCGTGCGCCACCACACCTGGCAT
>PVJS01013059.1:0-42725 GCA_004027185.1 Glis glis
TTCTACCTCCGCGCTACACCCCCGGCCCTATTTTTTTATACTTTATTTTGAAACCAGGTCTCATGAAGTTGTGGAGGGCCTTACTAGGTAGAGAGAGAGAGAGAAAGACAGGGAGAGAGAGAGAGAGAGCTGAGGCTGGCTGCGAACCTGGATCCTCCGGTCTCCGCCTCCCAAAGTACTGGGATTACAAGCGTGCGCCACCATGCCCGGCTAGAGCCATAAGTCTTAAAACAAGTGTGGCCTAATCATGTAAGCTCCGAGCCATCTTTAGGTAAAGGAAGGGGCTTTGGTGATTACCATAGATATTTTAATTGTACAAACACAAATAGGTCTTTCGTGCAGAAACTAATAAGCAATGGCATGTTCATTTTTAAAATAAAATATTTAAAGGAAAAAAAGTAGGGTATACTATCTTAGTATCAAAGTTTGAAAAAAAGTTCAAACTACTTAAAAAGGGATTAGACCTAAAGCAAATGAGCAAGCTAGATGAATGGTTTTGGTGAAAACTCCTTGGGTAAACATCTGGAAAGCAACTGCAGTCCACTAATACCAGGGGCTCTGACACTTTAACAGGAAGTTCAAACCTTTTTTTTTTCCCCTTCTTCTTTTTTTTCAGGTAATGTCCTTTTACCTTATCCCAGGATAGGAAGCTGAATTCTAGTCTTTGAACTCAAATACTTACCAGGAATCGTGCAGTGGCTGCCCATAGCTTATAGGTCTAACACCTCTATCAGGGAGGATGAAACGGCAATAATTGGCTCCCATGAGCTTCTATGTGCAACAGTCCAGCAATGGAAGATAAACTGATTGAGCTGTGTGGCCAGGCAACCAGGCTTAGGAACACCATTTGACAGAAAACAACCAGAGAAGCAAGGAGAGTCAGCCCTGGGGACTTTCTAACACAGAAGTGGCTATGAGGATGTGTGCACACACTATGTGGAAGGAGAAATTCTGGGCAGAGTTATTCCCATATGCTAATAGTTGTTCATGGTTAAGAAAGATGCTATAACCTGTATTTAATTTTTTATACTTTTATTGGTGCATTGTAATTATACATCAGACTGAGGTATAGAGTGATAGGAACATACATGCACACAACTCTGCGCATTTCCCTCCGGATCCCACCCTCCTCCCTCCCCTTCTCTGTATATGTTTTTTATATTGGCATTGGTCATTCAATATACATAGATAACACTATTTCAACAGTTACCTTCTTTATGTCTCTATCCCCTCTCCTCCCTCCCCTAAACCCCCTCTATCACTCCAATGGAGTCTCTTCTATCTGCAATTACCCTTGTTTTGCAATTTCTCTCTAGCTTCCACATATGAGAGAAAAGATACAACTATTCATTTTTTGAGACTGGCTAATTCTGCTTAGCATAATATTCTCAAGTTCCCTCCATTTTCCTGCAAGTGACATGATTTTGTTTTTCTTTATGGCTGAGTAAAATTCTATTTGTGTACATACCACAGTTTTGTGATCCATTCATCTATTGATGGACACATAGGTTGGCTCTATAATTTGGTAATTGTGAATTGTACTGCTATAAACATGGATATGAATGTATCGCTATAATATTCGCACTTCAATTCCTTTGGAAAGATGTCCAGGAGAGGTATCCTTGGGTCATATGGTGGTTTCATTTACAATCTTCTGAGAAACCTCCACACTGATCTCCATAGCAGCTGTACTTGTTTGCAGTCCCACCAACAGTATATAAGAGTTCCTATTTCCCTACATCCTCGCCAATATTTATTATTGTGTTCTTGATTGCCATTCTAACTGGAGTTAGAATCTCAGAGTAGTTTTGATTTGCATTTTCCTGCTTACAAATGATGTTGAACATTTTTTCATATATTTATTGGCCATTTGTGTTTCTTCTTTTGAGAAGTGTCTATTCAGTTTAATTCCCCATTTTTAATTGGGTTCTTTTAGTGTTTTTTAAACTCTTTGCATATTCTAGATGTTAGTCCTCTATCAGAGGGGTAGCTGGCAAAAATCTTCTCCCATTCTGTAGGCTCTCTCTTAAGGCTCTTGATGGTTTCCTTTGCTACACAGAGCTTTTTAATTTAATGCCATCCCATTTGTTAATTATTGTTTTAATTTTCTGAACTTTCAGAGTCTTATTACTTAAACTTAGAGGAAGTTTCTACCAGTACCTATATGTTGGAGTTTTGGTCCTATGCCCTCTTCTAGTAGTTTCAATGTTTCTGGACTAATTTCTAGGTCTTTGATCCATCTTGAGTTGACTCTTGTGCAGGGTGAGAGGTTGGAGTTTAATTTCATCCTTCTACAAATAGAAAACCAGTTTTTCCAGCCGGGCATGGTGGCGCACGCTTGTAATCCCAGTACTTTGGGAGGCAGAGACCGGAGGATCCAGGTTCGCGGCCAGCCTCAGCTCTCTCTCTCTCTCCCTGTCTTTCTCTCTCTCTCTCTACCTAGTGAGGCCCTCTGCAACTTCATGAGACCCGGTTTCAAAATAAAGTATAAAAAAATAGGGCCGGGGTATAGCACGGAGGTAGAACGCCCCTGCGTTCAATCCCTGGTACCGCAAAAAAAAAAAAAAAGAAAACAAGTTTTTCCAACATCATTTGTTAAAAAGGCTGTCTTTTCTCTAGCATATGCTTTTGGCACCTTTATCGAAAATCAGATGGCTATAAATATGAGAATTTCTGAATCTTTTGTTCCATTAGTCTATGTGTCTGTTTTTACACCAATACCATGCTGTTTTTATTACTATCACTTTTTAGTATAATTTGAAATCAGGTATTGCGATGTCTCCAGCATGATTCTTATTGCTGGGAATTGCTTTGGTTATTCTACATCTTTTGTTTTTCCATATAAATTTTATTACTTATTTCTTTAGATATGTGGAGAATGCCATTGGTATTTTAATAGGGATTGCATTGAATCTGTGCTTAAGACAGGTACCTTCTTCATGTCTGTGACCTGCTGAACCACAAACCCATTGGTCTGTCTTCTCATTCAACTGTCTGACATAAGCTACTTCACCTTCTATATAAATCGGATTATTTTTAAATGTTCATATTTCCCTTATCACTTTTTTCCTTCCCTTAGATAAAGTTGACTGGAACCTTCCAGGCATCAAATTTCAAAGCCGTTCTAAATAATTAATTTATGTGTAAAAGTAACACAATCCTGGGAAAATGGGAAATTTTTGTGAATTTTACAAAATTATAATAACCTGATTTATTTTTAAATGTCAGATTGATTAGATGACAGGATAGGCTTTTGGTACATGGTAAACTTATTGATGAAAAAGAAAACATAGGACTCATGGATCTTGGATCAAAATCCCCTCTGTATTTTAATAATCCTTTGTCAGCAGCTCCAAAGAGGATGGGCTAAGAGTCCTACCGCTTCATTCAATCTGGCATCAACATTTTTTGTATTTTTGGGCAGGTCTTGAGTTTTTCAGGCATCCAGGTTTCCTGATCTATAAAATCTGGAGGTGGGACTCCAAAGGAATTCATTTTTGCTATACCATCTACTTTTCATATTCTGCAATAAATTCCAAAGATCCCTCTTGCTGGGCATGGTAGCACATACCTATAACCCCAGTACTTGGGAGACTCAGGAGTATCACAGGTTTGAGGCTAGCCTTATCAATTTAGTGAGACCCTCAGCAACCTAGCAAGACCCTGTTTCAAATAAAAAAATAAAAATATTTGGGGGTGTAGCTCAGAGGTAGAACGCCCTGGATTCAATTGCCAGTACCTCAAAAAAAATTTTGAAAAGAGAAATTTGGTGGCAATGCTAAATACCAGCCACAGAGGAAGGGTCGTTATGGGTATGATAAAGAAAAATAATCATCATAAACACCATTTACTGAGTTCTTCCCACAGGCCATGGCATCAACTGCGAGCTTCTATGGGTTGTATTAGTGATACAAAACAACAAACTACTATTTAATACCTGTATCGACTTCCACCACTTCTGCCTTCTCAGATGGGTGGCTTAACTCAAATTGTAAGGAGGAAAATCTATGTGTTGTTGCTTTCCACTTTCAGAGACTGGTAGAGAAGAAACAGGAGAAGATTGACATCTCAAAGTTTCTTCTAGGGCTACAAATGTGAAACTAGCTTACAGGTATTAATGAATCTTCAGGTACGTGTTTAATAGACCTTCAGTGCAGTGGAAGGAACAATAATAAGATTGTGTCCTAGAGGGTCCCAGCCTGAGCAGCTCAGAAAAGTGGAGAAGCTGGTGTAAGGGACAAAATCCTCCCACCCCCCAGCTCTTTTTTTGCGGTGCTGGGGATTGAACCCGGGGCGTTCTACCTCTGCGCTACACCCCCGGCCCTATTTTTTATACTTTATTTTGAAACTGGGTCTCACGAAGTCGCGGAGGGCCTCACTAGGTAGAGAGAGAGAGAGAGAGAGAGAGAGAGAGAGAGCTGAGGCTGGCCGCGAACCCGGATCCTCTGGTCTTCGCCTCCCAAAGTACTGGGATTACAAGCGTGCGCCACCACGCCCGGCGCATTTCCCAGCTCTTTAACAACGCTTGCCATATATAAAATCCTTGTGTGAGCAGAGGAACTAACATTTTACAAATCAGAACAGAGTCATTGTAGAGGACAGGCACTGGACAGAACTCAGTATGACTCAGTGGAAACTGAATCCCAGACTCAGAACTGACATGGGATTGCAGCACGCAGAGGGATCACAGGACTCTCCAGGAGTCTTTGACCTTTATTTATAACAATAAATCCCTAAGTACAAGACCTCAAACAACCCCAAGATACCTTATTCCCAAATCCAATAGCATGCCTATAATGTCCATATTGTCATTCCCATCTTACATCTTTCTATCCAACAATGGTTTAAGCAAGAGACTAACACTCACTGTGGTTTAGGAAGAAACACAAAGAGCGTTCAGACCTTTCAATTCTATTTCATGTTGTCAACCAAGAAGCCACAATCTGGGGTAAATGGCTTCTAGGATTGCTGTTTGTGAAGCAAGAGAGATAATGCCAGTGTCCACCATTGATTTCTCAAATTGAGGGACATTAACAGAAGCAGGATGAGATGATCTTTACTTATCTGAGTGGGAACTAGGTAGTGGAATTTCAGGTTCCCATGCCTAGCCTATGTCTTACTCCCAAGACTTTCTGGCCTGAATGACACAATTCTATCTATGGTCACAGGGTGCAGAGTATCAGTGGTGTACCTTTTGATCATACCAGGGTTCCACAAACATCTGGAGGGGGAATTTTTTTGGCTGATTATAAAATGAAAATAATACTCAGAACAGGAACTTCTCCACACCTTTCTTTAGGATTCTTCTTTCCTTACTCTGTTTTTATAAAAAGAATCAAAATAAAAATTTAAATTTGTCCTTTCACAGGCTTCATGACCCCATCAGATAAATTCTTCCTTCCACAGTGTCAGTACTAAATGTCATCCTGTTGCCTTTAAATTTATTATATTCCATGTGGAGGATCAAAGTGAACCTTCAAATTAGTTCCTCACAGTGCTTCTACATAGTGGCAATTCTAACGCTGAAGTATTTGTGCTTATAAAACTCTTCACCGTGTAGGAGGATGAAAGAACGTGCTGGCAGAAAGGGAACAGATTTATGTGGACCTTCGCATGCGTTCGCCGTTTCCCCTTGTGTGGAGTGTCTGTGAGAATTCGGTGCATTCTGTGTCCTTGGGATGGAATGAAACTAACTAGCACATGATGAACTCAAAGCCGCCATGTAGCCTGAATGATTTTTATCTTCTGAGTTATCTGCTTGCTAAGCCCTAAGAACAAGTGATGAATTGGGAGTTAATGAATAAAACCCATAGGTTTTTATAAAAAATATGCAAAAATGAAACCACTTTTTTTTTATCTTAGAATCCAAGGGTTATAGATAAATATGTCTAACCATGAAAGTATTAGAAGATCACCACAGAACATTTGAGAAGTTTCTAAAAATTTAAAACTGCACTTTATATCCATTTTGATATTTTAAAAACGTAGAGCACGGAGACAGTATTAATAGTTGAAATTTGCCAAGAGAGTAGATCTTAAAGCTCTTGCACACAAAAAATAAGAAAATAATTATCTGAAAGTGCTTGATATGTTAATTATCTTGACTGTGTCAATCATTTCATAATGTGTACATATGTCACAACATCATAGTATACACCATAAACATACATAATTTTTGTCAACTATACCTCAATAAAGCTGGAAAGGATTTTAAAGAAGTCATGTTATATGTTCTTCCTAAAGATTATATATACATATGTATATATGTATATATGTATATATATTTTTGGTATTGGGAGATTGAACTGAGAGGCATTCTATCTCTGAGCTACCACACCCAGCACCCTAAAAATAATTTTAAGTGACAAAATGATTATTTATTTCACAGGTAAACCATGATTGATATGCATGGCTTACATAGAGTATTTTAGCTATTTTCATCACTATTATTATTAATAGTAGTATTGGTAGTAGTAGTAGTAGTAGTAGTAGTACTGGGGATTGAACCCACAGGCATTCTATCTCTGAGCTACACCCCCAGCCCTTTCCATCTTTTATTTCGAAACAGGGTTTTGCTAAGTTGCTAAGGTTCTCGCTAAGTTGCTGAGGTTGGCCTTGAAACTGTGATCCTCCTATCTCAGCCTCCCAAGTACTGGAATTACAGGTATGTGACACCACACCTGGCTTATTTTAATTTTTTTTTACTAAATAAAACTGTGGTAATGTGAGTGACATTTAATAATATCCATTATGAAATCTGATGTTTTCTGACACGGTGAAGAAAATTATCTACTGTAATTATATCACTCTTTTCACAGAAATATCAGGAGGAAAGCAGACAGAAATGGCACTGCTTCGGAGGGAGAACCATAGTATCTTCTGAATATGTATGTCAGTGCTTTGCATATGACCCTGTTTGAAACAATCTCAATGGAAACTGTGTTCCATGTGCTCTGAGCAATAGAGCTGACTGAGAGGTAAGAAGAGAATCCAGCTCCAACACGCACTGCTGTACTGGCTTCTGAGCTCATAAATACTCTCTTTTTCTGTTATGTCCATCCTATTTATCACTGTTTCTAACTAGATTCTACAACCATTATTATTACTATGGCCCAGATATTGCAGGTTTCTTTGGCCTGCCCAGTTCTTGTTAAAAGATAATTGCAACTTCTTTGATTTCTTTGAGAAGAGACTCCAACCATCTTCCCCCTTTGGGAACTATGGAAGCTGGTAGTTGATTTTGCTTTTCTTGTATACTATACATTCTTTTTCAGGTTTCATTTTTCCCTTCTCCTCCAGTTTGGATCTAGAAAGTTCCCCAGTGGTGGTATTAGGAAGTGGTGGAACCATTAAGCAACAGGGCCTAGTGGGAGGTCCTCAGGTCTTTGAGGGCGTGGCCTGGAAGTAGATAGAGGCACTGCAACACCCCTTCCTCCTTCTCTCTCTGTTTCACAAACCAGCCATGAGGTGCATGATTTTATTCAGTGTGTGCTGCCTGCCATGAGTTATTGACTTGCCATAGGCCCTAAAACAAGGGGAGCAACCAATTGTGGACTAAAATCTCCAAAACTGTCTGCAAAAATAATTCTTTTCTCTGTATAAATTGATGTATTTCAGGTATTTGTCATAGTCTCAGAAAGCTGACCAACACACCTCATTTTACTTGTTTTTCTCTATGCAACTTTCTGGTTCAGGGTTCATTTTTCCACCCCAGCCCCCAATAGAGTTTCACTGTTTTATTTTCTTCATTTCAGATATTTTTGTTAATATTTTTATGTATTAACTATAAAAATAAGATCTCTGCATTGCTAGTGACCCCACCAGAATCTACGAAGTCTCTGTGCATCACAGAAGGGGATGAAGACAGAACACAGAAGGCTAGCATCTCAAGACAGGAGGCCAGTAGCCTCGCTCTAGTGCTGAAATGTTGTTCTGTTAATGTGTATCTCATGCCCAGTATTTCTTATTAATAAGGCACTAAACACAGGGCAATCCAGAGTTTCCATTGCCAAAAGAAAATGACTCCCTTTTAATTAATCAATGTAAATGGGCTCTTACTGGAAAATAGAAGGGAAGTATTTCTAGAACTCGGGATATAATGTTACATCAGGGAATATCAGGCCTTCTTTTTATTTTAAAGTAGAAAATTTTTAAAAATGCAGAGACACTGGGTCTGGAGTGGCCTAGAGGGAGAGTTCATTCACAAATTATTGCAGAAGTGGTGCTTTTTTGCAAACTCAGGACTTTTGTTTCCCAGTTCATTTCCGCCACAACTCATTTGCATTCAGTGTGGTGGGCACTCACATCAAGCAAATTATTTGGATGGAGAAATAACTTCTAGTCAAATCCACTTCTTCCCAATTTCTATTTATCTTTCCCTCATGGACCAATGCAATTATCCTTCAGCCAGGACTAACACAAATATTGATCAATACGGGAACACCACGAGTTTAGTGCATGGCTTGGCTTGACTTCAAGGCACTTCTCCTTGGTGCCTTTTCTGATGCAAAGTTTAACTCTCTTTTCATTTCTTAGTTCCTGTTTACTTCAGTTTTTCTCTCAAAGTGATCTAATGTAAAATTGATCCAATTGGATTGATCCAAAGCCACTGAATTCTCCCTCAATGTCACATAATCTATTGTTTAATGTAGACAGTTATATACCATTTTACGCTATGTAAACCAAAGGATCTGGCTTAATTAAGGATAATCAGGAGGCACTAATGCTTCAGTATGTCAGTTGAGCTCATGAATTTGTCTCTTCTCTTTTCTCTGTGCCTATAAACTCAACCTCTAACGGAGAAAGGAGCCAGAACAAAGACATCCGTGGAATAATAGATGGAAGGAATTACTGGAGGGTGTGAATTCTAGACATGTGAGGCAGGGTGGCATCGGATTTTTCATGAGAAGCAGCATATGCTAAAAGGTAGAGTGATTCTAAACCTACACAGTTTTTAAATTGTTCGTGAGAGCAAAATGAAGTTCTTTTCAGCAATCCAACATCTTAAAATATTACGTCTCTGGAACCCTTTTGAAAGAGGATACTTAGAGTTGTTGAATTCCATGAAAATGAATCTGAGCACCAAAAGAATGAAATATAACTCATGAACCCCAGGTTGGGCAGGGATCCCCAAGAACAATCAGTACCAGTGAAAGTAGAAACCGAAAAACATCATCAAAGTGTTAATTTGCTGAACAATTATGAGTTTTTTGAAGCTTTTATTGTGCTCCAGCCACTGACCTTTTATACGGCTGGGTGTGATTTCCCTTAAAGGCAATTCACTGGGGTGTTTTTGCTGACTTCTGTTCTTCCCCTCTACTGCCTTGGTCTGAAATATTTTGTCATGGTAGTTTTGCCACTGTAAGGGCAAGAGTAGGACATAAGTTCACAGATAAAGGAAAGGCAGTAAACAGCATTAATGGGAAGGTCCATTTATCCATTCCTTTATAAAATGTTAAGAGTGAAGTCAAGGGCAGGACGGGGTCAAGAAAAGAGCAAATATTAAGCTTCCATAAAAGGTACAAAATTCCCTGGAAATTGGCTATTCAACAATTTAAATATTTGGCAAGTTGACCAGGGCATTAGATCAGTAAGTCAGTAGGCTCTAACTGAAATACCTTTAAGAAACGGGTTTTACAAAAATACAAAATGAACAAGAAATGATGTTAGCAGGGATAGGATGAGAAAGGAGTATTTTCATCTCCTGGGGAAAAAAGCAAAGCAATCAGAAACTACAGGGGGGAAGGGAATGCTGTAGAAGAAAACTATGAATCTGATGAATATGAATCTGAAATTCAGCATCCTTTTAACGAAGTGTACAGTTAAGGAAGAAAATCCATTTGATCTTCACATCCAGAGCAATCTTGGCTGAGTGGTGTTGAAGTGAGGGTTGGAGAAGCACTGGGACCATTAAAGAAGGAAATCTGATCACTGCACACTGTTCGAAAATGCAAAAAGCAACGGGAGTGAGCTTCAAGCATGATCAGGACACGACTCCGCTTTTCTGTAATTCTTGCTGCTTTTCTTTCCTCTGCCAGCTGAGCTTTAAGGCTGGCTTCCTTCTCGATTGCTAGGTGGGTGCCTCCAACAATGGACTCATAGTCTCCTGTTCCTAACTTAAATGTGGGAGAGGGCATTGCTTCCTACAGTGAATGAGCTTTGTGTTCACTGCACCATTCCTGGGCCAACCTTCCCACCCAGCTGCCCTGTGCTGATTGGCTTAGGCATGGATTGATTAAAGGAAAAGAATGTTATGTGGGTGAGGCCAGTCCCACCCACTACCCAGACTGCTGCACAACGAGGGAGGGCTGGAATGGGTTTGGTGGAAGCGATTACAACATGTAATATATCAGAGCACAGCCACTAGACCGGTTACACTCCAGCATAGGCTCTGAATCTTTTATAGCTTTTTAAAAACTTCATAGAGATTTCTCTTTTTCCTCCAGTTTCCCTTCAATGTGTAGAACTGACCTGGGAGTAATGGAGATGAAATATTAAAGGTTTACCAATGTTAACAAATCAGCTAAGAATATGATAACATAAATAGTATTTGTTGAACACCTAACATATACTGTTAGTGTTTGCTTTACTTATGATATTCCATTTATTATTCCTCTATGAGATGACTGTCATTATCATCCTCCATTTCACAGATAAGGAAATTAAAAGGTTAAAAGGTTAATGCATGCATATCTATGTTTATAGCTGCAAAATTCTTAATTGCCAAACTATGGAACCAGCCAGGATGTCTATCAATAGATGAATGGATTATAAAATTATGGGATATATACACAATGGAATTCTACTCAGCCATAAAGAAGAACAAAATTATGTCATTTTCAGGGAAATGGATGGAACTGGAGAATATTATGCTAAGTGAGATTATTCAATCACAGAAAGTGAAGGGTTAGATGTTTTTCCTCATATGCAGATGCTAGGGAGAAATTGGGACACAGGAGGGACTCCAGACAAAGGAGGAGAAACCTTAGTGGAGTCCAGGAGGGGACCCAATTGAGGGAGGTGGGAGGGGGAGGAAGACTTGAGGAGGGAAACATTTCGATGGACATGATATACATACACAAACTTATCAAAGCCACTCACAGTGCTGGGCACGGGAAGGTGGGGAGAGAGAGGACGTGGGGTGGGAACTGGGGGAGGGCTCATCGAGTGCTGTGTGCATGTATGCCTCTATCACCCTGAACTTCATCAAGATGTATGATAACAATGCACCAATAAAAAAGAGGTTTTATTTCATAAGTAAATAATTTGGGCCTGAAAAAAAATAAAAGGTTAAGTAACTTTCTATAGGGTCACAAGGCGATTAAATGACTCAGTGTGGTTTGAATATAGTTTGTCCCCACCAAAACCCATGCTGAGGCTTAATTCCTCACTGAGGGAGAGTTGAGAGGGAATTTAGAACTTTAAATGAGTAGGTCCTTAAGAGGGATTAATGCTTTTCCTGTGGAAGCAAGTTCTCACTCTCCCAGGAATGGACTGGCTACTGCTCGAGGTTGGTTGTTAGAAAGCAAGCCTGGCGCCATCCCTCTGAGTTTCTCTGTCCCTGTCTCTCTCTTGCACATGTACTTCTCTTCTGTGTGTACCCCCTTGCCCTTCTGCTTCTTTTCCACCATGTTATGATGCAGCATGAGGCCCTCACCAGATGTAGCCTCTCAATCTTGAAGCTCCCAGCCTCTAGAACCATGAGCTAAATAAACCTCTTCTCTTTATAAATTGCTGCATCTCAAGTGTTCTGTAGTAGCATCAGAAAACAGACTAAGACGGAGGCCTGTGTAAGTGAGTGGGAGTTACGCTCAGACCCAGCAGCCAGCCTCTACAGTCCAGTCGACACTGGCTCAAGGACTCCATCAGCTGTCCACAGCACAGCAGTTGGGCTGCACCCAGCATGGGCTCTGGATCTTTGACAGGGACTCTAAGGTGTGTTAGTGGGTTTCAGAAATCCCCAAAGATGAAAAGATTCTAAGTGGTCAAATTTGCTCGAGACTCAGAAGCCAAAGTGAAGTGAAACAGCAACTGATAAAGCATAATTTAGTGATGAAATGTACTCAACATTTATTTAAACACCTTTATTAACTTCAGTAGCACCCTATATTGGCTTACCTGTGTTATTAATTGAATACTGTCAATGATTTTTTAATGATGTTTTTTGAAGAGAAAAAATATTGAATCAGATGCTTGTCTAGGTACCCATTAATAGTGGTTCTCAATCTTGGAGAACCTTAGAAATATTCCCTCCTCCTCTTCCTCCTCCTCTTCCTCTTTCTCCTCCTCCACCTCCTCTTCCTCCTTCCTCTTCTCTATCTTCTTCTTCTTCTTCCTCTTCCTCCTCCTCTGCCTCCCCTTCCTCCTTCCTTTTCTCTATCTTCTTCTTCCTCCTCCTCCTCCTCCTCCTTTTCCTCCTCCTCCTCCTCCTCATTCTTCTTCCTTCTCCCCCCTCTCTCTGGGTCCCATTAATAAGCCATTTTAAAGTCCTGAGCCAGGTGTGGTGGTGTACACTTGTAATCTCAGTACTTGGGAGGCTGAGACAGGAAGATCGCAGGTTCGCGGCCAGCCTCAGCTACTTAGTGAGGTCCTCCACAACTTAGTGAGACCCTGTTTCAAAATAAAGAATAAAAATAGGGCTGGGGGTGTAGCTCAGAGGTAGAATGCCCCTGGGTTCAATCCCCAGTACTGCAAATTTTTTTAAATTAATAATAAAATAAAGTTCTTCAGGTGATTGCAATGTATATCCAAAGTAAACTGTGGTTCTAATAAAAGCCACTCTTCACCGAGAATGGTTAAGAAAATGAAATTAGAGTTTCCAGAAAGAAATGTCAGAATCTCTAATTTGGGTTTAACTCTTGAAATTGTGGAAAACATCTATATATTAAGTTTTGGGCAGCACTCGTGAAGGAAACACACAAAATACACAGTTGTGGTGTTGCTCACTTGCTTCTCGTTTCAATGCTGCTACACAGCTTGCATCAAATAATTTACTATAATATCATATTCCAAAAAGACAAAATGCACACACATTTCATTAGACATGCCATTTTAAATATTATCATTTAAACACCATAGCATTTCTCATAACTGACTGAGAGTAAAACCTAATGGGGGGGGTGTCTCCATCCCCTATTTCTTTCAATGAGACATGAACTGTCTTCAGCCAATTGGGCCATTCATCATCATCAAGTACTTTTGGCAAACACTGAGTATATTTGCTCATTAGAGGTAAATGGAGAATATTTAGAGGCTACCCATCTCTTTCCCAGAACTTGTGACGTGGTCTGGATCTAGAATGGACACCGCAAAACCTCATGTGTTGAAAGCATGATCCTCAAGGAGGTGAGGTTCAGAGGTGGGGCACTTCAGAAATGATTGGATCATGAGAACTAATACATCAATATATATATGACCAGCTGAAGCTCTGGCTGAGGGATGGAGCTCTCACCCTCAGTCAAAGCTCTTCACGGATCCGGGATTTCATCCCTCATGCATACAAGTCCTCAGTCACCCTGTTTGGGGTTTTGTATTTTTTTGCATTAGCATTTGCTATTGAGCATGAAATACTGAGATAAGAGAATTCACTGGGTTTCAGACACAGTCTGGTGGCCAAACAAATTTCCCTTATTAATCAAGATCAAATCAAGATTAATCTCTCTGGGGACTAGAGTCTAAAGTAATCCTTTTTTATCTTTTTGTCCTTTTGGTTAAGTGATGTCAAGGGCCCATGATAACCAGGTGATGAATCCATCTTCCTAATCAGTTGCCAGGGCAAGACGCAAAGACAATGTGTACGTGTAATGGTGAGATTTACTCCTCTCCTTCTGTATTTGAATTCCTGGACCCACATATTTTGGCTATGGGGAAAACAGCACCATATAAATGGTCTCTGATTCAAAGTACTAATGCTGCACTTTGTAAATTCTATTCTTTCAGTATATTTTCTCCCAACAGGCACCACACTGAGTCTTTGGCGAGTCTTTCAACTTTTAACTAGGAGAGTCACTTTCAAGTGAAGGGATATGTGGTAAATTAATTTAATCTTCCTTCAAAACACATTCTTTCATCAGACGCAATGCCATGGAGAATGTCATGACTGGAGAGAAGAATTTTTGGGGTCGATGGAAGGGAGCCCTGACAAAATCACTATGGGAAGGGAAGACACTCCACTGAGAACCAATCTCTGTTTCCTCCATTGTGGGAGAGATCTACTATAACCATCAACATGCCTCCAGCTGGCTGACTGGTATCTCTAGGGTATGGTGCTACGTCTGTGGATTGATGTTGACCACTACTTTTGGCAAATTTGGCACTTAGCCTAAGTTGTAGTAAGCAGGTCAACCTGGGTGAAGGTAAGTCCATGTTTATGAGCCCATACATAGCTTCCATCACTTCCACCATGGCCACTTTGTTCAGGGGTCCATTGAGGATGCTTTGAGTGGCTATGGCAAGAGGCTGACTGATAACCATGGAGCCAGTCATTTTATCCACCTGGTTATTAAGACCCTCCTCTGTAAAGAGGATATAGCCTATTAGTAGACATTTTTATGCAAATATGGATCATAACCTATACCCATTTTGTAAAGTTACAACTGCCTATTGGTGAAACTATGGTAGCCATAGGCTACCAGAGCAAAAAATTTTACTGTTATATGAATCTAGCAATACTCTAGTAAGCTACTCATCTAGTTTTGTTTCTAGGAAGACTATTGTCAATTATAGTTAATTATGTCCGCAGTCTAAGAAATGCTGACTACAGTATATTCCTGTAGTCTCTATGGTATATGTGCCATCTAGTCTTTGGTGATTAAGTACTGTTACTTGGCCTCTACTACTATAGATTCCCCAGGCACCACTAAAAACAAGGAGCCCATATCTATTGTATTGTCTCACCTATAAAAGAAAGCATCCAAAATTTTTTTCAAGGATATGGGTGTTCTCCCCACTAATGAATTTGTGAATTCTTAAGTGAAGGGCACAATTTATAAGCTCTCTCAATGAACACACTTGGGGTGGGTGAGTGTGTAGATTGCACAAGATCAATTCAGGTCATCATTCAGACTCTTTCCAGGGTCTGGATTCTCTTCTCCACATTACATCAGAGAAGTGCCGGAATCTCTCTCATTAACTGTAGATCATCACTGAATCCAAGTTCCTGTCAAATTGTTAGAGCTACTTGCAGATCCACAAGCTAACACATCAAATCCAAAATCTCTAGTAAGTGCACCATATCAATGAGTTTGGCCCAATCTAGTGTTATATATAATCTGACATCTTTTCTCTAAGAGTTTGGAATATGTTCCCATACATTTTATACATGTGTCCGCTGATATATATTAGAAAAATCTTGCAAATCTTTTGATATATATCTCCTTCTTGGATGCAGTGTGCTTTTGCAGCCCAGTTATATTTGACCCTAGTAGCAATAGAAAGTGGTTTTTTTAAGGAGGAAAACTCATCTTTCCCCAGTGAACTTAGCATAGGTTATTTGCGGGGAGAAAGGCTAGTTTCCTTGGACGTTAGAGAAATTTCAAAATGGTAAGATAATTTCAAAATGACTTGGGTGGCCAAAATTACCAATTTGTTTTTTCTGAGCCCCACCATAGGTCCACATTCCAAGATTCAGGATAACATTACTTTCCAAAAAGTGTTCTAACATGTACGTGAGAAACCTGACAGGACTGTGAATTCAACTGTTGCTGTAGTTCAGCAACCTGCACAACTAACGTTCATGTTTTATTCTATTAGCTCTGAGGCTATAAGAAACTAGGAAAATTTTAGGTCTATTGTGGAAACTCTCTGGTTCTCACACTGTGACTTAGCTGAGACTTAAGGGACATGAGATTCCCCTTTGCTTTTTGTGTGTACTCAAAGGCTCTCAAAAATTTCCACCCCACACCATATCCTTGCTGTTGTCATTACCGCCATAACTGTCAAGTGGGCCCAGGTCTTTTGGGCTCCCAACGTACTTCCTCCAGTTCACACTTCATCACACTCTACCATCGGTGCTAATTTGATTATAATATACCTGCGTCCCATGGATTACTGGCGTGCCATTTCCTGTTAGCAAAGAGCTGATTCTGATTCTGTGTTCATACCCAAGGGCAAAAACAAACCAATCCTCAGGTCACATCTTTACAGGTCTATGTCCTTAGGTCATTTTCCACATCCATACCAATTCTGTATGAGTCAGGATGGCCAAACAGAAGACAGAAATCACACAGTAATTTGAATAGGAACAGTTCATTGTAAAGAATTCCATCTAGAAGAGGAGAGTAACTATAAAGGTGTAAAGAAAACTGAAGAATATGGCAGGCTGAGAGAGACTATTCAAGGGAAGGACAGACTTGGAGGGGAAGGGTGGTTCTCCAAGTCATGGATTCAGATCTTGTTGGAGAATATTTGTTGCAGACCACTGGATGGTAGAGAATTTCACTAGGGTTTCTGGCTACAGCTGATTCACGGTCAATGGGAAAGCAGGAAATACTTCTCCAGGGTACAGGTAGGCCAAGAATGGTGGGTAGGATGTGGATGGAATTCGAGCATCATAGCTTTCTGTCTGCATCATGAAGGCCATGACAGATAGCTTCCTGGTGTGCAGGTGGGCTAGTCATGGGAGTATTGCCCACAGGAGAGAGTTGGGGTATCAGGAACCCACCTGTTGCCTGAGTGGCATGAAGGCTGGAAATCTGAGCCCAGCTTGGGAAGGTCTCAATAAGGAGATTACTAGGCTGGAGTTTCACACTTATCCAGGGACTGCATGCCTCAGGCACATAGTAGGGAAGAGTGCTACTGCTTGACCCCATCAAACAGGCCACTAGCAGCCTTTCAGTAAGAGTGAGAAAAAACACAAGTGAAGTCCAGGTTTTCCGGTCTCTTCCTGCTTCGCTGTCCCTCTACTGCCCTCTACTGACAGAGCTTAACAGCATTGCCTATTTCTTAAAAGATAACTCTCCATTATTGCAAAGCAGGCAACAAAGGGTGAATTGGAACTGAGAAGCAATAAACTAATGACCAGCCCACCTAGTCATATACTGTTATGCTGAAAAGAAGGAAAAAAATGATTGTTTAGTTAATGGGAATACCTCACCCAGAAACGTTAAACCCAGAATCCTCCCAAATTTTCAAACTGAGCTATTTGTAAAACTCTACTTGTAAAAATTCAGGCAGTGAAATAGACAGACAAATCTTTATCTTCATTTGTTAAGGGAAAATTGTCTACCTCTGAAAAATATTTTTAACAGTCTCTTAATTCTTGTGTTGTGGCATTGTGGAACCTATGGATTTTTTTTTTTTTTTGACTGTATAAATCCACACATTTCACACAGAGAAGCAATAGAGTTTATTACAGACAAGGAAGCCTTTGGTTGCAGGCTAATTACCAGCATGGTCCATTCACCTGCTAACCGCTGACACCTCAGGACACCTGAATCAGTGCACCACACAGCCTCTCAAATTCATGTGTGTGATGATTTACAATGAATTTCACAAAATGATTGGAGATAGTTATATGTCTAGCTGATGAAAGAGATATTTTGGGGAAAGAAGAGATTTTTCTCCCTTTGAAGCTGTTTCCCTATTTTGCTAATGGATAAGATTGAAGTTGAGAATTGGGTAGATTTGGGCTGGTGCTGCCATACCTGGGAAGGTGACGAGGCTGCGGCTGAATAGATAAAACGATTCTTCCTGCTGTGTGTTCAAGACATTACTCTTAGGGAATACCCTACTCTCCACACTTGATCTTTGTGGAGCACTTTTCAAACACTCAAAGTGAGCAGAAATACAAGAAGCAGTATGTGAGAAAGATTTTTTATCACAGATGCAAAAATTAACATCAACATATCAGTTAGAAGGGCTATCACCTATACTATGTCCTTTTCTCCTGACCACTCCTCAGAAACAGAAATGTTATCATCCCCTTTGTAGAGATGAGAAAACTAGACTCAGACAAGTTAAATGACTTTCCCAGGTTAATATGTGTAGACTCTAGTTGAAAAACCAGATTTACTTCCTTTGGGGCTAATATATTTTCTACATTGTTGTTTCTCAATAACAATTATATTTTGTTAAAATACTTATCACTTAAATAAAATGCCTTCAGGGCCTATAGAGGAAAACTACTTCAATTAGCCAGATTACTAGAACAAATAGAACCTACAGTAGTAGAGAAGTTTGTAATTATTTAGAAAACTGCTTGCCTGTTTTAGTCAACACATTGTAAAAACTATCTATTTTTCCTTCTTTTTCTTTTCTTTCTGGCTGGGAAAATCTAAGTATATAATGTACAAAAATACAATTTTTCTCACAATATTTATGGCCTCTTTCATGCCGAGTAGTTTTCTAATTGTAACGGGGTCAGCTTCAATTTGCCATATGGAAACTTAATTGAAAATGAGTGGATAATTCAGTCCACTAAAGGTCAATCCTGTAAGGAGAAAAAAATAGGTCAAGTTAATAATTTAGCATCATGTAAGATTTACCGCCCTTCTTATTTTCTGTTTTTATATGAGGTTTTCATGAGCACTAGCTTTGACTTTGAGAATTGCAAAGTTCTGCTGAAGAACTCTAAGACTATCTCCTTTTCTTCTAGGAAAATGTTAATTAAATTTGATGGTACTATTAAGAATATTAGTTATAATAGTGCATTTTCTGGTGTGATGCCAACATACAGACAAAGGTATTCATGAGGACTAGTGTTTTTGTGAGCTTCCCCCTTTGTCTGAGTTTTATAATTGGGTTAGAATTGTCAACATTATGAAATTCTGTGACTTACAACATTTAAAGAAATTTTTTTTTCTAGCAATAGATGATTTTACAGCAAAGTTAGGAGGCCCAGTACCTTGAACGGCCATTCCATGCTCTCTCCTTCCTTGCTCCAACAGTCTCTCATGAGTTTTTACACACTCACTTAAAAACAAGCCTTATGCTTTAAGATAGTTTTTAAACCAGTAACTAGTCCAAACCCCTTTTCTTCCCATGATAAAACATGCAGGGATGTCAAAGCCTTAAAACCACAGTTTCTTCACAGGCAGAAGCAGGCACAGGGTGTATGTAGGTCAAATGCCTAAACTACACTGCAGTGACTCTGTCATTGAGTTCCTTTGTAAACACAGGAGGAAAGGGTAATGTTTGGGAGCACAGTTTAGCATTTTCAAAAGTAATTCAGTTTGAGAACAAATCACAGAGTTGCCTTCCCTGAAGAAAGAAACATGGTGCCTAGGAGCCCATCTGCTCGGAGTCAGAGAATAGCTTTGTGCTCTTCAGAACTTGCTTCCTTCCCTATTTCACGAACTTTCACCATCTCACCTGCTGTTCATGTAGATATCATTCAGCTGAAGATCAAAGTAATGCTTCACAAAAGAACTCTATGATTTTGATTGAGAGATCAACAAAATGCATAACTCCTTTTTAAAAATCAACTTTATTAGAGGGTAACCTGCTCACAATAAATTGTATCCCTTTAAAGTTCAAAATTTGATGCATTTTGACAGCTATAGACACTAATGAGCTACTACCATTGCCATGATGTGGAACAGTTCTGTAGCTTCCAGATTTCTCTGGCTCCTTTGTTATTCATCCTTCTCTTTGCTCAAAACCCCAGACAATGCTTAGTCTGGTCACTACACAGTAGTTTACATTTTCTAGATTTTTATATTCTCTGGAGTCTTTTGTGTCTGCCTTTTTTTAAAAAATCATGTTGACAGTTATCTGTTATGTTTATCCCATTGGGTAGTATTTCAATATACCATATTTGGTTTAGCCATTCAGTTGTTAATGAGCATTTGGCCTGTTTATACATTTGGGCCCTTATTAACAAAGCTACCTGAACACTTATATACCAGTATTTACCTGAACAAGTGTTCCATGACTCTTCTGTAAATATGTAGGAGTAGAATGACTGGATTCTATGGCAGACGCATGATTATTATTTTAAAAACCTGTGAAATGTTTTCCAAGGTGGTTTATCATTTTATACTCCATGAGTGATATATGAACACCCATATCTTTGCCATCACTTGGTATTGGCAGTCTTTTTAATTTTAACAAGTGTAATGAATATAGATTGGTGTCCTATTATGGTTTTAAGTATCACTCCCTGAGGATTAATGATCTTGAGCATTTTTTCATGCATTTTTCTGGCCATTTGTACCTCTCCTTTTTTGAAGTGTCTCTTCAAATCTATGATTGAGTTGATTGCCTTCTTATTATGAAGTTGTAAGAACTCTTTATAAGTTATTTAATTCTTTATAAATTCTTCATTAAATTTTTTTAGGTGTATATTTTGAGAATATCATCTCCCACTCAGAGTTCTTACCATCTATGCCACAGAACCAGTAGTGATCCTAATAACACATTTTGGAGAGATAATATGTAGTTAACAAAGTAAAAGAAAAAAGTTAACAAATTTTTCCATAATTAAATTTTAAATTATATATTATTTACTTTGTAGTAGTGATTATGGTCTCCTCAGCCCAGATTATAAACTATGCGTTTAATGGCCTGATTCTTCTCATCTGAAAAACAGGACATTATAGTTAATGTACAGGACTTTTCTTGACACCAATACCCTTAATATTTTAACGTCTAGCTTAATACACACGCATACACATACTCATGTACATATACACATGAACACACAACACACACACACACACACACACACACACACACAATGCAACTACATGACCCCAAACCACAATCGCCTGCTAAGTATTTGTTTTCCCCAAATGTTTAAACACATGCTTAACAATAGTCTTCCCACTAGCCCACAAGACATCATGGACATTTATTAGCAAAGCAAAGTAGACTCAGCTCATTCCCAGCCTGAGATGCTGAGCATCAAGGCTGAACCCAGAAGAGCTTTTACAAGCAATTGATGCAGCCCTGAAAGTGGAGTTTTCCACTGGTAATGCTGAGAGACCCTCGAGTACAGAAACAGGCGCTGCAGTGATAAACATCTGACATTTTCATTTGCAAGTATTCATGTTTCATTTTAGATAATGTTCCCCTTATTTACTTCTTCAGCAGCAATGCATCAAATATCCTACAGTGTAATCCTTCTCTCAGCACTTATCAATGAACTATGAAATAGTATTAAATAGAATTAATTAGAAGTTTTAATGAATCATGTCTGTCCTCATTTATTATACAATGTAATTTTCAAGGAGTGATTAATTACGAGTTACAGATGAGTGAATGGTTAATGTAGTTTGTTAACCTTACTAAGGAGCAACTGTACACAGCAAGCTGCTTCTCCTCTGTTTATTAGCACGTGGTTATGTACCATCATCAGTTTAAATGAATGGAAAGGTTCTAGTGACTTTGCAATTAATGTACACTGTTGGCTAATAATTTACTCCCTTATTTTCTTTCCCGTACCTCACATGAGTCTCGTTGGTATTCAGAGGTAGATTTAGCCACCCTCTTTTTGAGTGTTTCTATATAGCTATTAGTTTGCAGATAATCGTGTCCACCTGAGCTGCATGATTATTTTAAGTAGATCCCATTTAATGCAAGGTAGCTTGTTTGAAATGAATCTCCCTGCACATTTCCTTGAAGAATATACCAATTTGCCACATCATTACTGTCATTATCTAAAAAGTAGTATCTGGCTGCCCTTCATTTTCAATTTTCTTACTTATACCTTCAGAAGCTGAATAATGCCTAAGCTGACAAAATCTAGTGGCTAACTGTGAAGAAATCTTGCAGACAGGTAGTTATTGAAACTGGAGTCTGGGAATTCCAGGAGTATTTTCATCTCTCCAATAGACACACCCACAAAAGACTATGGATGGCACCCTTAGGGATGAGTCACCATGTCACAAGATCCCAATACCTGTTCTCTTCACAGGAGCCATTGCTGTGTTTCTGCGGAGGTGGGATACCTTTAAAGCGTGCCTCCCACAACACCTCCATTTACTGGCTTAGAGGTTGAGAAGGAGCAACTCTTTCCTGCTGTGCAAAGCAGATGCTAGACTTTCTCCTTTCTAAAACTAGGGAAGTCAGATAGCCCTTTGGAGGTTCTGCTAACTTAGTAAGAAAAATAACAATACGCATATAGTGTGATGCTTAACAATATTCATTATTTTTCACAAATATTATCTCATTAAATCTAAGTAAAAAATATCGTAAGTGAAGAAACTATGAAGAAAAGAGACTATCTGATGTATCCAGAGCCCCACGTACAGTGAGTGGAGGGACAAAGCAAAACATTAGTTGACTCAACAAATATTTATTGAGCACATCTACGGTCTGAATTTTTGTATCCTTCCAAAATCTGTATGTTAAAACATAGTCACCAAGACAATGGTATTAGAAGATGGGGACTTTGGGAAATGACTAGGCCATGAAAACAGAGGCAAAGATTAGTACTCTTATAAAAGAGACCTCAGAGAATGAGCCAGACCTTTCAACCATGTGAAGGCACAGTGACAAGACATCATCTGCGAGGTAGAGAGCAATCCTCACTCAACCCTAGATGTGATGGCGCCTCCATCTTGGACTCCCCAACCTCCACAACTGTGGGAAATCCATTTCTGTTGCTTATAAGGTATGCAGTTAAAGGTATTTTGTTACAGTAGCCTGAATGATCTAAGACAAACCCCTAAAACGAGACATTTACTAATTCTGGAGCTACGGGGGACATATTTTGAATAAGACAAAGTCCTTTCCTTCATGGACCTTAGATTCCAGTAGGGGAAATATTATCAATCAATTAATACAGACAAAGAGGCAACAATGTGTCATGTGAAGGAAAAAAAAAAGGAAAGAGGCTAGAGAGAAACTCAGATAAGGAAGGTTGTTTTAGACAGGTGGCCAAAGAAAGTGACCTTGAAGAGATGTCCTACGGGAACAAAACTGACTGTTGGAAAAGAGTTAGTAATATGAAAAGAACATTCTAAGCAGAGAGAACAGAAAATGCGAAGGTCACGAGCCCTTCAGAGTGTTTGGAGAAGAGCAGGAGACTGATGTAGCTGGAGAGAAATAGAGCAAAAGAGAAATGAAGTTGGAGAGACAGGGAGGAGATGAAGTAGTTTCCTCGGAACCCCTGGAAAAGACTTTTAATTTAAACTCAAGAGATAATGGATGCTGACGGCTTTTCTACTCCAATTCTGCCCAGAATTTTTAGGACATGAGAAGTAGAAGCTAATGTGCTAGAACATCAGGTAACATTTTAGTTCCCATTTCTCATTATAAGGAAGAAAAGCAAGGGGAAAAAAATGAGTTTCTCCTAGAGCCTACAATTTGAAGCTATTAATATAAAAGCATACTGGTAAAGCCCTGTCTTCATTAGGGCAGCCGACTCTTGGACAAGCAATGCTCTTTGAAGTCAAGAGCTATGTCTTACCTGCTTTTCATTCTGTCCTGCACACAAATTAATGTCTCTACTTTCTAACCGGGGCTTTCTGAAAGGAACCAAATGGGCTGATATCTAGTGCTCTGTCCAGCCTGAAATGCAGAGTCCTCATAGGAAATTCAATGGCATTTTAAATTGTTGTAATAGAACAGAAGGATCCAGAAAGCAACCTTCGCCTAGTACTTGACTTGACAGTATATGCCTCCATGGTATTCAGGTATCCAGATTTTCTATTGTGGGGTATTGTTAATCACTGAAGCAAGTGTGTAATGCACTTATTTTACGATGCACTTTCTTTACTTAAATGTATATTTCCCTAGTTACTTCCCCTAAGTAGTACTAGAAGTAATCACTGATGCCAATCCTCTAAGATTGCTAAGGAAAATCCATTTCTACTTCTACGATACCAGATTCTGAGAATTGAACTCAGATGAGAAAGCAACACCATTTTTTGTTATAGGAATAGGATTTTACCTAGGATTCTTAATAGCATAAGCTCCTAAGAGCAAGATTTTTTATTATAAAAAAATCTAAAGATTCATTTCCAAGTGCATGCCTTTATAATCACAAAAGTAAGTTTGCTCTACAATGCTGCATGAAGGGATGGTGTAATACAAAATACTAATGAATCTTTGCTGATTTCACCATGGCCCAGTCTGACAGGAGGGTGGGATTCACAGAGAACGACTCACTGTAAATGCAGAAGCCTGAAAGGTGACAGTAATTCATTGTTCATATGAATTGGCAGGTTAAAAAACATCTGTAAATCCTTAGTATACATATCAATTCTCAACTCATAGACTGGAAAAAGAAAAAGAGAATGCCCCTACTACAAGATGTTGTAATTGGGGTAAAGTTTTCAATTATCATAATCTTTTATAACTCTGACAGTGAGTCGGCTCAGAACGCCCCTCCCTACCACATGTGCAGGTTATAATTATAGTCAGAGAAAAGGAAGTGACGTAGAGAAACAACGTGATTGGCTGCAGTTCACATTTGTCTTATTACAGTCATGATTTGGCAGCTTTCAGCCTCTGATTGGCTGAAGGTTAAGCTGATTGGCTGAGACCCAATTACTTTGTTACAAGGATAGGGTAGGTTGCAAATTATTTACTCATCAAGCTGACCCCAGCTTGATGACACAGCTTACAGTGTGTGGAGGCCACTTTGGAACAAACTTTATCACCCAAGTAAGGACAGATTTAGGTCAAATTTAACTCAATTTGACAATAATGTGATATTATAATTACCTATATAAAATAGCTTCAGTGCCTCCCCCAAATCTCCTGTGCTCTGCCTATTCATCTCTCCATTCCCCTTAACATCTGATCTCTTTACTTTCTCCATATAAATCTACTTTTTCCACTGTAAATTTTCTGTAAGTTTAAAATAGATCAAGTATTTATAATGAATACTTATCACTCATTTTGAGATGTGTTTTAAGTATAAAATACAGATCATATTTTGAAGACAGTATAAAAAATGTAAAAGTCTCAATATATTTTCATATTGACTCTATGTTGAAATGATAATAGTTTGGCTCTATTGAATAAAATAAAACCTACCTTTAAGATTAATTCTAAGCCGGGCGTGGTGGCGCATGCTTGTAATCCCAGTACTTTGGGAGGCGGAGACTGGAGGATCTAGGTTCGCGTCCAGCCTCAGCTCTCACTCTCTCTCTCTCCCTGTCTCTCTCTCTCTCTCCTTAGTGAGGCCCTCTGCAACTTCGTGAGACCTGGTGTCAAAATACAGCATAAAAAATAGGGCCGGGGGCATAGCGCGGAGGTAGAACGCCCCTGCGTTCAATCCCCGGTACCACACACACAAAAAAAAGATTAATTCTACCTATTTATTTTAATTTTTAGTGCATCTACAAAATTTTTAAATTACATATGGTTCATTTTACATTATTGGATAATGCTGCTTTAAAGTTATGCTAACTGAACTCCAGAAATATCACTATCTGGGAGATCAAGTATTTCCCACATAGTAGGAATAAACTGATTTCCACCCTATTTCACTATATTAATATTAGTAAAATTTGTTTTTAAATTACCTGAATAAATACAATTAACTATTGACTAAAATTAAATCCACATAGGTTCTTGCATTGATTCAGTGAAGCAACATAAGAAAATTCAACATTTCAACCATTAAACATAGGCCATTGCTCCCTCTTTTTACCTGCTAGCCATGGGCCTTATAATCACATGACCCCATTTTGCCTAAGAACATCACACCTGGTAGTGTCCTCAGCTCTTTGATATACATCTTCCTCCATGTATGCCCTTGATCTAATAACAGATGTGAAAATTTCTCCAAGAAATGAAAGTAGGCAGATGTGAACTAGTTTATTTTTATCCTGAATGGAGAGTTTTTTCTTCTTTCCACCTTGCCATACATTAAATATGAAACCAGAAGGGAGGAGGGAGGAGAAAACACCACAAAGGGTTTTTGGAGAGAGAATAAGTGGGGGTTATACACCTGCACTCTCTCTTTCTTCAGCTCTTAGATCCAGTGTTGCTTGGGGGGGTCTTAGAAATGCTATATTGGTACTCACGCTCAACGCACAGTTTACCCCTCTCATCTGTGCTTCTATGGTGCTGGGGTGGGCGCGGGATTGAGGACAAGGCAGAATGAGGTCCTTAAAAGTGTCCTTTATTCACTCGGCCCTCTCTCTCAGTTCCTGGATCTTGCACAGATGTGCAGAAAGACATGAAGAAGCTTTGACAGAATTCTGAAGAGCGCATTATTGATTTGCTCCAGCACACATTCTTAGACCAGCCTTATTTTGACCTCCTAGGTAAATGAGTTTATTAGATATATAAATTAATATACAGTAAAATATCAAATTATGGGCACAAAAGTCTGGCTCCCCATAAAAGGAGGGGTAGGACATGTCCCTTACAGTGTTTATAAGAGCTGAGGACGATGTCTGACAAGTATCATTTAGTATCTGTCACCTCCTTTTCTATCCAGGTGGAAAGATGGCAATTACTTTCTTTAATGTGCAAGTTCTATTTTTAAGAAACCAAATAATTGAGAATTGTGAAGAGTGCTTAGGGAATGAAATAAATGTACCTCTGATTTTCAAGCTTCATTAAGTTGAGGAGTCATTTTCGGTTCACCCAAAGCACCAGTTTGGTTCTTACTTCATGGTGGTTCATTCTGCCTGGAATTGTCTACCCACCCCACACCTACAACTCCTCACCTAACTCCTCTTCATCCTCCAAGTCTCACGTTAAGTGCCATTTTCTCAGGGAGACTGAGTAGAGGAGAATACAAAGTCAAAATTGAAACAATGGTTGGAATGCTCATCTCTTAAGACTAGTGAAAGCAGTAAAATGCTGGGAGAAAGGACAAAGGTTGATCCATCTCTAGAACTTCAGAATAACCTGAAGGTACCTCTTTACTACCCTTGCAAATTGATCTGTGCTTCTTCACAGACCTAGCACAATTACAGTTATCTGTTCACTACCTGTCTCGGTGGCTGGACTATAGATAAAAGCAAAGAGGCTGTCAAGTCAGAACAAAAATAAGCTCCATGAGGGAAAAGATTAGTCTGAACTTTCTTCCCAATGCCCAGCATATTTCCTGGAATATAGGAGGCCCAGAATAAAGATTTATTGAGTGAACTAATAAATAAATGCAAGAATGAAGAGGTCACCTGTCATGTTCATCAGTAATGCTTTACTAGAAAGGGCATTTTGGGAAATAGACCACACGCCCATCTATAAGGAATGATGAAAATCAATGAGTAAGATACCTCATTTACTTTTCAATATAAAGTGCTTCAATATCAAAAGTATGTTCTTCAACCAAGTGCTGAGATATGGTATTGTAAGCGAACTTGCTCATGATCCATGTAGCAGGAAGTCAGTAAAAGTCTACAGTTAATAAATTTATTATTTGGGTGTATGTGTGTAGGTTTGGGAGATATATTAACATAAAAAGAAGCAGAGTGATTAAAAGAAATTGACTATGAAGAGTGGGTCTTAGGTTGCTTTAAATATATTTTGCTCCATTCATATGTCTTTCTGAATTATTATTTTTAAATCATGTTTGTATTTCCTTGATCAAAAAACAACTCTTTTCTTACCCATCTGCTAGTAACTTAGTTCCAGTAATCAGCCATTCATTTCCTATTTAATGTCCTCTGTTTTATAATAGAAAAACTATATTTTATAACACTAAATATCATATTTTCCAAAGTAAATCACAAGATTCTTGATGCTGCACCCATGTCATATACATCTTTATATTCCTCATGAGGTACAATGTAAAATGTCCTACATACTATATATCAATACTTGTTGACTATTGAAGATTATGGCTTTTAACGCAAATGGGTCAAATTTCAAATTTAATTTTCATTAGCTTTCACATTTCCCTATAGAACCCATTATTTTACATCGCCTCCTTCCCTTCTAAGTCCCTTCTAAGTCCCGTTCTATCTAGCTCCCACAGATTAGGGGGAACATCCGATTTTTTTTTCTTAGTGACTTACTAATGTCACTTAGCATGATGTTCTCTAGTTCTCTCCATCATATCAATTTTCTAATTAAGTGAGTATCCTAAGATTGTATCATGAAGATACAGAGTTAATATATAATCCTCTAGGTAGAAACAGCATAAGCATCTTCATGGTCCCAGCCCATGACATGATGACAATCCTAAGAGAATATCCAAGGAGCCTTCACAATAATCCAGTGCCACTACTACTACTACTACTACTACTAATAATAATAATAATAGATACTATTATATTATAAAACTTTTGAGTATAGCTCAATGGTTAGCTGTGAAATGGTATAGTGTAGAGTAGTGTAAATTTAAAATTAAAATATTAGTCAATTTAAATGAGTTTGCAAGATTGTGGGTTAGAGGCACCTAGCACTGACCTGCTTCTCCACTTGAAGTGGAACCAAACGACAGCTGTATCGCTACTTGCTGAGGTGGGAGGCCGTGGGAGAGTGCTGGAATTCAACAGTACAGAGAAAGACACCTGGAAAAACTCACAGACTTGGGATAATGGAAAAGCAGGAGAAACGCAGTACCCTGGCACCTATCAAATGGCGACATGGCAGGGGAGAGGGAGAGGTGAAAGAGGGAGAGGTCCAGTGAGCTCCACTAGCGCAGAATTCAGCCCCTTTCAGACTTATAATCTAAACAGGTAAAAGAGACCTAGGAACTGCATAGCGAGCTGGCTCTAGAGAAGTTCCCTATGCTTCCCTGCATTTTCTGCTGGAACTGTAACCAGAAGCTCTCTTGAGAAGGGTCCTACTGTCAGAGCTCTGAATTTTCCTGTCTCTGGGACTCTGGGTCCTGTGGTAATTTCACTGTACTGGCTCAACAGGCGGCTGCCTTGTGAGTCAGTTCGGCCTGGAGAAGAGACTCAGACCCAACCCACTGAGCAATCTATGCAGCAGGAATCTGGACTGCAATGGGGAAGGGAGGAAAAGGTCCTTCCCTTTAAAACTGGCTGTTTGAGGAACCTGTTAACAAAGTCTGGAGGAGTGACAAGGCGCATGTGATTCTGAGTGGGAGCCGTCAGGGGGCTGATCGTATGGAATCCGCTACCATCCCTCCCAGCCAGATCTTTTTTTATTTTTAATTGGTGTATTATAATTATGCACAACAGTGTACTTCATTGTTACATATTTGTACATGCATGCCCCCAACACAGATCTTTACAGTTCCACTGCCTCTCCCCACCCATGGGGGCATCTGGGGACATGCTGTGTTGAGGGCCGTCTTAGAACCTACACTGAGATTATCATCTTGGACCAGCTCAGTTTGAAGACACCATATTTGGCTGGGTGGGATTTGTCCGCAAGTGGACACATTCCAAGGGACCTGGTGTAATCTTCAAGGTGCGGTCTTTGATGTCGTCTCCACCCAGTAATGGTTAATCCCTCCTTCCCCTAAGTTTGTCACATGCCTGCCTCACTGACCTTCTTTACTGTAACCCATGACAATTGTTGATTTCTGTGTTTGATTAACCTTTATGATGTTTTGTCTAAAGTTTCTATAAAAGCAAGGTGCTGGCTACAGATGGATGGGAGAATCTGTCATCTCTATCTCCTCCCCGATCCCCCAATTATTAAATGTAATTATTCTACAAATTATTATATCAGACTTCGTGTCATTTTCGTGAGAGAAGACTATTGATCAGGCAGCTGCCTGGTGCAGCGACCTTCCGTGGCAGGAACCATGGAATAATTTTCAGAAAGCTGCCTTAAAGCAGCAACCTTCCGTGGCGGGACTACAGAGCAAGTAGTGTCCACCGGAGTAACCCAGTAATGCTGTGGCACCTACCAAAAACTCCAGAGGGAATCTTCACTTAGTGGGATCTGCATTCTGTGTTAACTCATTAACATGCTGCAGGGCCAGCTTTTTCCCTGTCCTTGGAGTGTGCAGGCCACAAAGCTATGCAGAGACTCTTCCCCTGATGAGCTCTGCAACCCTCATTCCCTTGTTCCAGCATGCAACACAGCTGAGAGAAGTTATAACTAGTTTCAGTCACAAACCACTCCTGCTAGTCACATGGTGAGCACCAGCACAGGAAGAATTGGGCGGGGGAGTGCATAGTTTAGGAAGGCCCAGAGAGAAGTAGATGGGCATAGGTTGTGATCCTCCTCCCACCCCTAGTAGAGTACCTCTGTGGGAGGAAGTTTTCTTGTTTTTCTCTTTTCTTTTCAATTTTTAATTTTTCTTTATTCCTCCTTTTCTTCTATTACATATTTCCAGCTTTCTTTTCTTTCTTCAATTTGAATTTGAGGTTTTTATCCTTTTAATTTTATTCCATATTTTCACCTTCCTTTCTGTTGTTGCTACTGTTGTGTGTATCTTATTTTTTGCATGTTTTGTCTGTTTGCAGTGCTGGGGATCAAGCCTGGGGCTTTGCATACATTGGGCAGGTGCTCAGCCACTGAGATATACTCCCAGGCCAGCTGAGAGGACTTATACCTAGTTCCAGCTATTCCAGCTACTGCCTAGTCCTGCACAATCCTTAGTGGGTACTTAGATTTAAAGAATGGGAGGACAAAAGTCACCTGCTGATACCATGTCACCAGTTGGGTACAGTGAGCCAGGTCTGACATCCTGCTCCTAGACAGTAACCCCCACAGTAACAGCACAGAGAACTAACACAACCGTTGTAGACACTGCTCCTATGAGGGTCTTCAGCATTTGGTCTTCTGTATCCTGTCAGATCACATGTTGCTGACAAGACTGGATGTGAGCACCACAGAGAGAACTCTGGCCCCAGACCCTGGAGCTCCCTGTGTAACTGCAGGAACTGACGGCACCAGCATCTAAACAGAGGATAAAAGCTTCAAGTCCTTTACCATGACTGCAGCAGCCAGTAGCAGAATCACTTTCAAGTAATGGAGCCAATATAAAAACCACCCATGGAAACCCCAACCACCTGATAGGAGCTTCTATTCTCATTGTAAGAGTAACCACAGAAGGTGAACCCCACATGCTTTGCTGTCTACACTACACCTGCCTCAGTTACAACAGGATCCCACTCTTGCAACACCTGAAGAAAAAGTGGGTCCCTTAAGCTCTGATACAGTATGCATTTTGTCAAAATCCACTAATCACATCCAAAGAAGCCACAGGGAGCTTACACCATGAAGCCCAATTGGAATTAAAAGCAGCCCTAAAAAAGAAACTGGTACCCAAGACACATCATTAAGAGAAGGCCTCTTACTGAGAAGGCCCTCACACAAAAGTAGAAGAACTAGCTATCCTAACAGATGCACAAATCTCAACATAGAAGCACAAGAAATATAAAAAATAAGCAATGTGACTCTCCTAAACTTTATAATTCTATAGTAACATATTTCAAAGATATCAAAATGGATGAAATGCTGGATAACGAATTTAGAAGAATGATCTTTAAAGTGCTCAATCAATTCTAGGAAAATACAGATAAACAGTTAATAAATTGAAGAAGACAATGTAGGTTATGAATGAGAAATTCAGTAAAGAAATACAGATTTTTAAAAGGAACCAAACGGAAATATTGGAAAGAAAAACCCAATAAACTCAAAAACTCAGTTAAAAGCCTCACCAGCAGCCTAGATCAAGTGGAAGGAAGAATATCAAAGCTCAAAGAAAAATATGATGAAAATATTACATTTAGACAGCTATAAAAATAAAAAAGAATGAACAAGACCTATAATATTTCTGGGACACCTTTAAAAGATCAAATATTCACATAATTGGCATACCCAAGGGAGAAGAGCTGCAGACTGAAGTCATAGAAAACCTATTCAATGAAATAATAGCAGAAAATTTTCCAAATCTTGGGAAAGACATGGGCATCCAGGCACTGGATACATACAGAACCCTAAATAGACATGACCAGAAAAGGGACCTCTTCATGACATATTAAACTGACCAAAGTTCAGGACAAGAAAGAATATTAAAATCTTCAAGAGAGAAGCACCAAGTCATAGTTATAGGAAACCCCATTAGAATAACACTGGATTTATCAGCTGAAACTCAAGGGTCAGGAGGGCATGGGATGATATAATTTATGTGTTGAAAGAAAATAACTGCAGACAAAGGTTACTATACCCAGCAAGATTATCCTCCAGAATCAAAGGAGAATTAAAGACTTTCCAAGATGAGCATAAACAAGGGAATTCATGACCACTAGACCAAGATTACAGATGATGCTTAAGGGGAACCTACATCCAGAAGAGGAAGAACATAAGAGCATGTGAAAGAATAAATCTCAGTAGAACAATAGACATGAAAAGGAGATCCGACCAAGTAAAACATTTTCAATACAGAAAAGCCATCAAACTTCTATGGCAAGTGAGAGGAATAAATGAACATAGAATAATCAAAACATCCAGAAAAATACAACAGAGTGAGAGGAACAACTATATACCTTTCAATAACCCTGAATGTAAATCCTCTCAATTCTCCAGTAAAAGATACTGGCTGAATGGATTAAAAACAAGTCCTGACAATATGCTGCCTACAAGAAACTCACCTTACAGGCAAAGATATACATAGCTTGAAAATAAAAGAAAATGATATTCCAGCAAATGGAATCCAAATAGGAGCAAAAGTAGTTATACTTATATCCAACGAAATAGGTGTAAAGATAACAATCAGTTAAAAAAGACAAAGAAGATCATTACATATTGATCAAGGGAACAATTCATCAGTAAAATATAATGATTATAAATGTGTATTTACCAAACATCATAGCTCCCAATTTTCTAAAGAAAACACTACTAGATATAAAGGGAAAGACAGGTCCCAATAATACTGGTTGACTTCAACACTGTACTCTCATTCAGCAACAGAGAAACATCAGCCTTAAATTACACTATAGATCAAATAATCGTAACATATGTCTACAGAATATTCCATCCAACAGTTACAGAATATACATTTTTTTCTTCAGCAAATGGGACTTTTTCCAGAATAATCCACATATTAGGTCACAAAGCAAATCTTAACAAATACAAAAAGTTGAAATAATATATTTTATCTGATCATAGTGGAATGAAACTAGAAATCAGGATAAACTACAGAAATTATATAAACAGTTGGAGATTAAGTAATGGAGTAGCGGGTCATTGAAGATATCAGAGGGAAAATTGAAAGAGTCCTAAAAATAAAAAGAAAATTGAAACAATATTACAGAAGCTGTGTGATACAGTGAAAGCAGTACTAAGATGGATGTTTATAGGAATAAGTACCTACATAAAAAAAGAAAGGTCCCAAACAAATAATCAAATGATGCTCCTCAAGGTCTTACAAAAACAAGAACAAACCAAACCCGAAATCAGTAGGAAAAAAAATAATCAAGATCAGAGCAGAAATAAATGAAATTGAGTTTAAATCTTCCACACGTGGATGTCCAGTTTTCTCAACACCATAGTTAAAAAGGCTGCCCCTTCTCCAATGTACGTTTTTTACACCTCTGTGAGAATGAGTTGGCTGACAATATATGAATCTATTTCTGGGTCCTCTTTTCTGTTCCTGGGAAAACAGTCTGGGGGAAGGAGGTAGAGCCAAGAGGATAGGAAATGATAGAAGGAAGGGCGGACATGATTAATGGACAATATATGCATGTATGGAAATTCCACAGTGAAACTCATTACTTTGTACAATTAACACACGCTAATAAAATGATTGGAATTCTTTTCATTTTTTAAAACTAGTGAGAGCAGCGAGAGGTTGGAAAAAATGATAAAAGCTTAACCACCTATAAAAACCAAAGAATTGTCTGAGTGATCAGGCTACTTGTTTTCTATTAAAATTATAATAGGGTGTAATTTTATAATCCCAGGGTGGAGAGAACAGAAATGGCTCTTTTTCCAATTTTCCATCTAGTATTTCTTAACTTTTTATAAAAACATACTTTTAATTAATCATCCTGGATGTGTTAAAATTCTCTCTCAAAGAGACTCACGAGTACTCTAAAATGTTCACGTTTTTTTGAAGGTTTACTACATGCCACCTCAACAGATTAGTATGAACCATGAAGTCTTCCCAGAATGGAGCCAATACTCACCTCGTGCTAGACATTCAGACAGTTGAAAAGTGTTTTTGTCCTGCGTCTTCCTTCTCTTTGTTCAATAGGGCTGTGAATTTCCACCCAGTACTGGACCACCCGTAGAAATCACATCTGCCTGTCTGTGTTCCCATAATTACTGTGATATTTTTGTCCTCAGGAATCTCTGTTACTTTGGGTTAAGTTTTAGAAACATGGGAAGAGGTTGGAAATCAGAAATAGAGATCTTTTTAGTGGAAGGAAGCCCAGGAAAAAAGAAATCTAAATACTTGTTCTTGGAAGGAAGTCACCATGTGTGGTGATGAGTTCCAAGGTCAAGAGTTTGGAACAAATACAAGAACAATTTTACCTTCTTCTACCTATGCCAGTGTTTTTGGAGGAGACAGTCAACCCTTAGTCTTTCCTCACAGCAACTCTGAATCCTGCAGAGCTACAGATATGGACCTGCAGTAGCAGGAGAGAAAACAGACAGGCTCTGCGTACAGTTTCCTTTAAAATCTCTTTATCATTTCCATAGCTTAATTTTTGTTTCCCTTATTGCATGATTTAGTTCTGAGATTGACCACTTAGTCTTGCTCATTTTTATTCAACATGGATGTGACTGTTGACCTTCAATGTCAGTTCCCCAGGCTTTGAACCGCAATGACCCTGTCAGCGACCTCACCTTTGCCACCTGTCTGACTGATACCTTTGCAGAGCACTGGGCCAGGGTCTTATTAATAAGTTCTCCTTCTATTATATCATTAATATTTTGCTTTCATTAAACTATTCTCATCACTTCAAGGTAAAGGGGTTTCTCACTGAAATGAGAATAGTATTTTGAGTGCTCATAGAAAACTGTTTAAAAATTCCATATAAATTACATTTTTTTAAAACTCAGCTCACATTATTATTCTTACCCTGAAGGTAATCAATACAAAAACTGTCAAAATATTTGCTTTTCCAACTTGTAGCTTACAGAAACTATGGTCTTCCATTCAGGATGTTTTAAAATAAAGGATTAAAGTATAGATTCTTATAACTTTAAAGAATGCAGAGGGTAATATGGCAATATCAGATATTCCTTGGACTTCTAGTTCTTATTTTGTGGAAAGCATTTCAGGGCTTATCAAAATGGGTGAGAAAGTACCTATGGGCACTCAGAGTAACCTTGAACTAAACTCAAACTGGAACTCAAATTGAAAAATGGCACTGATGTCTTTCTTGCTATCACTAAATTAAGCTCTAAAATTTTATTATTCCCAAATCATCACCTAGGTTCACATCTATTTTATTGCAACCATTTTCGAAGTAATTGTCAAATTCCAATTTGGTTTAGTTTTTAAGCTGGAGGAGGAGGTAGATGAAATTTCAACCTAACAGGAGGTACTTGGGAAAAGTGGACCTGTCTTTGTTTGGACAGTACTATCTAGGGATAAGGAGAAATGTGTGGAGAGTTTACAAGACTTCCTAAGCTGGTGCCCTGCCCAGTCATGTGACAGGGGGTGGTGTAGACATCCATCATCGATAAATACATCACAGATCTTAAGTCTGCCTTTCAGAATGTGGCACAAGCACTTGCACCCTCCTCACTGGGAAGCGTGTTAGAAATGCAGATTCCTGGGTACATCTAGTATATGTCTGAGAAGAGATTCATTAAAACAAAACTAAAGCCAGTATATGGTGGAATGAGCCTGTAATCGCTGTATTTGGGAGGATGAGACAGGAGGATCACAGGTTTAAGGCCAGTCTCAGCAACTTAGTGAGACCCTGTTTCAAAATAAAAAATGAAAATGGACGGGGGGGAGGGAGTGTAGCTTGGAGGTAGAATGCCCTTGGATTCATTCCTGAGTACCAAAAAAAAAAAAAAACTAAAAACTTTCAAATGAATGGCAGCATGAAATTTTACCATGAAATCCCAGTTTTGAATTCTTTTTGTAGAGTTTGCCACCGACTAAAGTTTTTCCAGTTTATATTTTATTTCATATATTTCAAGAAATGCTGCATCCCCAATCCCTTCATGTATATGCACAAACACACAAAAGTTCCCACACAGGCTGCTATATAATAACAATGCAGATGTCAGTGCCTTCCTTTAAAAGATCTCAGAATAGACAGGCAGTTTCATTTCATGCTGATGAAATCATGCACTAAATTCCTGACCTCGATGAGCATCACGAAGTCTAGGACCGGTTCCTTTCTGCTCTCACCTTCTACCTGTTCAAGTGTTTTCCGCTTACTTTGCAATCTGCAATCCACCTTCTTTCCTTTACACCTTATTGTTGTTCATGTCTTTCTGTTTCTTGGAAATGAAAAGAACACAATAGCATTCTGACTTTAACTCTTTTGGAAAGATACCAATACCAGCTCTACCTTTCCTTGGTGTCTTTCCAAAAGAGTTAAGTCAGAATACTATAGTGATTCATGCATATCCATGTTTATAGCAGCACAGTTCACAGTAGCTAAATTATGGAACCAATGTAGGTATCCATCAACAGATGAATGGATAAAGAAAATGTGGTATATACACACAATGGAATTTTATTCAGTCATAAAGAGGAACAAAAATATCTCATTTAAAGGAAATGGACATAACTTAAGAATATTATGCTAAGTGAGATCAGCCAGTCTCAGAAAGTCAAGGGTCATATGTTTTCTCTCATATGTGGAAGCTAGAGAGAAAATAGGAAACAAAAGAGACTTCAAATAAATGAGGAAAGACTAGCAGAATGATGGAAGAAGATTTGGGGAAGGAGGGATGGAGGGAGAAAAAAGAGGATTGAGGAAGGGAACAGTTCAGATAATGCCACGTACATATATGAGTATATCACTACCAATCACAGTAATGCGCATGACGGGAGAGCAGGGTCGGGGAATCAGGAGGGAGATATACCAAGTGCTGTGCAAGTATATGTTTCTATCACTTCGAACCTCACTATAATGTACAATTATGATGCACCCATAAAAGTATAAAAAAAAATAAAAGCTGTCCAACACCTAAATGGAAAAGAGAGAGAGAGAAAAGAAGAAGGAAGGAAGAAAGGAAGGAAGGGAGAGAGCAATGAACTGTGGACTCAAGTAATAGAGCTTCCATAAAATGGAAACTCTCTGGCTGATTTTCATCATCCACCGGCATTTTTTATACTTTTATTGGTGCATTATAGTCTCACATCATAATGTAGCTCACAGTGATAGTGGCATACGTGCACACAGCACTTGGTGGGTTTTCCCCTGGCTCCCTCCCCGCTCCTCTCCCTTCCCTATAAATGATATTGAGATTGGCATTGGTGCTCTCACATCTGTACATATGTCAATGGAGGTGTTTCCTTCAATAATTCTTCCTCTCTTCCACCCACACTCCCCTAGATCACCTCCCTTGCTCCACTGGGATTTTCCCTCCCTGGTCTAAAGTCCCTCTTGTATCCCAATTAGTCCCTAGCTTCCGCATATGATAGAAAGCATTTGACCCTTCATTTTTTGTGTTTGGCTGATTTCACTTAACATAATGTTCTCCAGGTCCATCCATTTTCCTGCAAATGACATAATTTTGTTCTTCTTTATCGCTGAGTAGAATTCCATTGTGTGTATTTTCCATAATTTTGTAATCTGTTCAACTGTTGACAGACACCTAGATTGGTTCCATAATTTGGCTATTGTGAATTGTGCTGCTATGAACATGGATATGCATGGATTACTATAATATTCTGATTTCAGTCCCTTTGGAAAGATTCCCAGTAGTGGTATAGCCGAATCATATGGTGGATCCATTCCCAGTTTTCTGAGGAATCTCCACACTGATCCCCATAGTGGCTGCACTAATTTTCAATCCCACCAACAATGTAGAAGAGTTCCTATTTTACCACATCCTCGCCAGTATTTATTGTTGTTTGACTTCTTGATGATTGCCATTCTAATTGGGGTTAGATGGAATCTCAGTGTAGTTTTTATTTGCATCTCCCTGATTGCTAATGATGTTGAACATTGTTCATGTATTTATTGACAATTTGTATTTCTTCTTTTGTGAAGTGTCTATTTAGTTCAATTAACTCAGCCACCGTTGGCATTATAATTCTGACTTGTGATTCAACATTACTGTTTGAGTCACTCTTATCCGCTTCTATAGTAGTGTAATTCAGCATCTGAATTCCCAGGAATTCACAAATTACCCAGAAGAACTTAACATCTATAGTTCTATAAGGTGTCTGAAATTGAGAATACTGATCAAAAAGAGCTAAACACAACCATTTCCCCAAGCCTGAGACATCCCACCCTGCAGCTTCATGTCTGCCTTCTATAAAAGCAGTAGAGTCAGGATTTGGGAACTATTTCTGTGCTCAAAAATATCTTTGCATAAGCCTGCCATCAGCTTTTAGAGGTATTCCTGGGAATTAATACATCATCACGATTTATTCAGATTCCTGTTATACTGCAAATAAACAGAGGGCATGGTACAGAAGGCCACCCATACATTAGCATGTTATCAGGCTAGCTCCCTGCCACCTTGGGATACAGAGGATGAGATATAGGACTCATCAATTTTAACAGGGTACCTAGGCACAGAACATCAGAAGTGAACACTTGTCTTTGTAATGCCCCACATATCTGGCATAGTGTTGGTGTTCAGTTAATGTTTGTTGACCAATACTTGGGGCAGAGAGCACATAGAAGCAAACAAATCATTTGACATGCCTGCCTCGGGCTGGTTCACTTCTTACTCCCTTTAGCCGCTGTCGCTGGAACTCAGCTACTTTAGACCTAAGCTCTGTCTATATGTTGGTTTATTGTTCTAACATTTTTTCTTCTGTGTTCTATTTGTGTAAGTTTAGATGTCTTAAGGTTTTGTTTCTGATGTTCTTAGCCTGGAGCTAAGTAGGGGAAAAGCAGGTGCCAGCCTATGTGTGTTTGTAATGGAGGTAGGGGGAGAGAATTTTAGAAATATTGCTTATGGTCATCGCACTTTGAGAAAAGAAGTAAAATTCTTTCGTTCAGGTTTAGATATTGAGTATGTTTTGATTTATCATGTATGGCACTTAATAGTGGTAACACTAACTTTATTCAGTTCAGCACACACCAGTTTGGCATTTTAAAAGTTCTAGTATTCATATTTGCCTAGCCAAGTTTAAAATATGGCCTGTTTATTAGGTGCCAGCTTTTAAAAGGGACTTTGGGAGTAAATAAGACAATAAAAATGAAGCCCGGTTTTCTGTTTAGCAGTGGTGAGCTGTTTGCATTTGATTGGGAGGAGTGGGGAGTTGGTGTAAAAGGGAGGAAAAGGGAAGGACGTTGCTTAACAGTGTGGAAGGATGTCATCCTGCTTAAGGTGGACAGAGGGAATTGCAGAAGGCAGCATGACCCTCTAGGAGAATGCGCTGATGCCCCCAATGACCCATGTGTCTTTGAATGGAGAGAAGAGTAGGCTTGGATTGAGCATGGTCAAGAAGTAGCCCAAGGGACCATCACCTGTTATCCACATTATTTCATGGGGAGAGAACGAATGCCAGGAACTTGTGCTTCTTCTGGCTTGTGTTAGACTGTGAGAGAACATATATTTGATCAGTCTGTGCTGTTTCCTTCTGTGCATACAACACAGCGGTCAGCAATGTCTTATTGAGCAGCTACTTTGTGGTGGGCACTGGGCTAATCATTTGCATGGGTTAGCTCTCTTGCATGCTGTGAAGGAGGTGTTATTTTTAGCCCACACCAAGAAGATTTAGAGGAAGCCTAAGTATGTTGCATGAGGTCACAAAGCTGTTAAGTTCTATGGCCAGTATTTGAATCCATGTACAACTGAGACCAGAGATCAAACATTTAACCCTCGCGGAGCTCTGCCCTCCATAGACCCTTCCTCCTCTCTTATTAAATCAAGCTCTAATGCATTTTTTTTTTTACAGAAGTAGAGCATGAGAACTGGGATGGACTGCCTTAGCAGCTGTCTGGAAGCAAGATGTCTCTACAGATGGCTAGCTCTCAATCTATAGATTTTGGAGGAGAGGAGGCAGTCCAGCAGCAAACTTGGATGCATCAGGTTTTGAAAATTGGTGCAGCGTGTGGCCTGTCCCAGATCTCATCAGTGCACCTCAGTTTCCACGCGAGAGAACGAAAGCAAGTGTAACAACCAGCTCAATTTAACTGGAAACAGGTGTGGAGACTGGAGAATTGAAAGGCATGTGCATTCCATTATCCTTCTTTGCTTTCCCTAGATCTCAGATAGTTTTTGACTAGTGCTGGAAAGCAATCGATGGGAGAGTGAGTTGTTTAATGACTTAAAAATCAGGGTGTTTTGTATTAGCATTCCACCTGTGTATTATTGAATCCTTGCCAAGGAATAGCAGGTAATGATTCTACTTTTGTTTGGGGAGTTCTTGCTCTAAGAACAGGGCCCTGCATCTGTGTCCAGAGTCTTTCTAAAAGATCCTGCCTCTCATCTGTTTAAAAATCTTCTATGGCCCACCAGGCGTGGTGGCGCATGCTTGTAATCCCAGTACTTTGGGAGGTGGAGACCGGAGGATCTGGGTTCGCGGCCAGCCTCAGCTCTCTCTCTCTCTCTCTCTCTCTCTCTCTCTCTCTCTCTCTCTCCACTTAGGCCCTCCGCAACTTCATGAGACCCGGTTTCAAAATAAAGTATAAAAAATAGGGCCGGGGGTGTAGCGCGGAGGTAGAATGCCCCTGGGTTCAATCCACGGTACCACACAAAAATAAATCTTCTATGCCTTCTGGTTTTAGTTAAAATCCTTGCCTAATCTCATAAAGCCTTTCTCTCACCAGTTCTTCATACAATCCCAACCTTTGTACTATGCAGACCTATTTACAAGTCCTCAAATGTCCCAACCCCTGACACCCTTCTGGATCTGCATGCATACTGGTCCTTCTGCTCCCCAAAGTAGTCTACTTATTTACTTGCTAAAGTCCACTCAACTCTACCTAAAATATTTATTTGTATCTACTCACTCTGGGTCATTTCTTGGAATTGTCTTTCTCTAACTGAATTAAAAATTATGGGTTAATTCTTACACCTGTGTCTGCAACCCAGCAAGCAGTTTAAGCTCAGCTCTGCAAGCTTGCAGCAGAGCCCCCACCATCCTGAGACCACCTCCTGGCTGAGTCAACTTCAAATAAGTTATTGACTTCTTCATTCCCCCAGATGGCTATATAAGATTGGATATGAATAGTATCAGACTCAAAGATTATAAAGATTAAATAACAACATAAATATTACTTGTCATATCTCTCACAAACCTGAGCAATTTGAGGCCAGGAACTGATCTTTTGTCTTCATTTTCCCTTGTGTTTAGCAAACAGTAGGAGCTTCATTAATGCATGTTGAATGAGTGAGAATTAAAGAGCATGGAGATGGTATATGAGTGAACAAGATGCTCATAAATAAATACACGTTGAACACATACTCTTTAATGGTGTCAGACATGCTACAAGCTTGAAGTTCTCTGCGGAATGCTCACTTGCTAGAAGTCTGACTTGCTGCATTAAGTATAGGCTGCATCTATAGCTTGTAAGGGAGGAGTGGCCTCTTTCAGCAGTAGAAATCCATCTGCTGTGGAAGCAGAGGATGACTTCAGGATCAGGGCCTCTGGATGGAAAGAGATGATCATAAACCTGGTCCTCGATTCTTTCCCTTTCTTCCCTGTTCCATGTGATACTCTTCTGCTGCCTCCAACCACCATGCAGAAAGGACCCCTCTCCCACTTGCTAGTCAATTCATCCTCAGAAGTGGACTAAAATGCAATTATGTGTGCACACTTACAATACTGTCCTAAGCTATTAAGAACATAAACATGGCCAGACATGCCTGTAAACCCAGTACTTGAGAGGCAGAGGCAGGAGGATCTCAGGTTTGAGACCAGTCTCAGCAACTTAGGCCTTCAGCAACTTAGTGAGACCCTGTTTTAAAAATAAAATAGGGCTAGGATGTAGCTTGGTGGTAGAATGCCCCTGGGTCAATCCCCAGTACTACACACAAACACACACACACACACACACACACACACACACACACACTAACAAAACATAAAAATGACCAATTTTCTCACGTCCAGGTTAATACTAATAGGACTAAGAAGTCTTAATATCCTGGTACCCCTGTGCCAACCCATGGAAGCTGTGGCCAATGTATGTGACCCTTCAAGGACAGCTTTCAGGTTCATCTAACTGCCGGAGTTAGAAGTTACCTAGATGCTTCTGCAGCTGGGCTGTAGAGGTGAGTTCAGTTCCCCAAGGACTTGTGTGGAGTCAAGTGTGGAGAGAATGGAGAGAAAAAGTGTCTGGGGAGGGATCTTCTCTACTGGTGAGGTTCTTGTGGGCACATGCGGCCTTTCTCAGTCATGGCCTGCGGCTGAAATGCCGCCATCCTGGAGCCTGTGCCCAGGTCAGTGGTTACAAGTCCCTGGCTCTGGAGGTAGCAAAGACTGCTGCTGCTTGGGCTGCCATTTCTGCAACATCCTGTTGAGAGTCATTCCTGGGAGTCTGGCACCTGTTTCCTCCGGCCTAACCACAATTTCACAAGTCCTGGAATGAAGCTCTCCTCTGCTTAAAATAGCTAGAATCATACTGTTACAATCCCCTTTCCAGCACTTTTTTGTAGCTTTATTGTTTTTCTGTGGTCAATTTTTCTCTAGCAGACATCTTTCCTCCTCATGGCTCCCCTTTCTTCTGTCTCCAACTCCACCCATCCTGCATTAGAAATTGAAGTAACCATACTGACTTTCTCCAGGAAAAGTTAGAGTCCAGGGCTATACCTCTTGGCTCTCAATACTATAGTTTGGTTAAAACCAATACCACTCAGTTTGCTTTCTTTTTTTTTTTTTTTTTTTTTTTTTTTTTTTT
>PVJS01013060.1:0-23139 GCA_004027185.1 Glis glis
CTTCCTTCCCTCCCTCCCTCCCTCTCGCCTTTCTTCTTTCTTTCTCTCTCTCTCTCTCTCTCTCTCTCTCTCTTTCTCTTTCTTTCTTGTCCTGGGGATTGAACTCAGGGGCATTCTACACCCCTTGGCCTATTTTTTTTTAATTTTTTGGAAACAGGGTTGAAGGACAGGCGAGGAGGGGAGTTGAGCTAGGCCCACCCGCCATCCCCAGCACCTGGCCAGGGCAGGCGACACTGCTCATGGCTGTCCCATCCACTCCCGCTGGGCTCCTCCTGCGCCCACCAACCTCTTTGCTCTCTCAGGCCTTCCTTGTCCTCTCCCTTTTCTGTGTTCCAGTGCACACACTGTTTCCGCCATGCCTGGGGCCGTTCTGTTACACGATTGGGCTCCCTGGATCCTCAGATGTAACAGTTCTACTGCCCACCTTGCTCAAGAGCTTGGGACCAGGGAAGACGCCTGCCATTGCCTCTCGTCCCCAAGCACCCGAGAGCTGCACAGGGCAGACACCCAAGTGGCCAGTGGTCGCCCACAGCCAGTTGGCACGGGGCGGCTTCCCTGTCCTCCAGCCCCTACTGTGGCCCAAGGAAGGACAGGGCTCCTGAAACGTCCAAGAATGGCCTGTCTCTTTCAGACCAACACCAGGCCCAGGGTATCATCAACACCCTTTAATCCTCCCAACAGTCCTATTTCATAAGGGAGGAGAGCAAGATTGAGATGAGATAGGTGGACCTAAACTCAAGAGATTCAGTGTATGTGTGTTTCTGGACATTGAACCCAGGGGCATTCTACCTCTGAGAATTCTAGCCCTAGCCATGTATGTATGTATGTATATATATATATAAATATATTCTACCCCTAGACAATATATATATATATATATATATATTTATATTGAAACAGGGTCTCGCTAAGTTGTTGAAGGTCTCACTAAGTTGCTGAGGCTGGCCTCAAACCTGCAATCCTCCTGTCTCAGCTTCCCAATGACTAAGATTACAGCCAAGCACCACCATGCCCAGCTCCAGAGTCACTTCTGCATGAGGCTCCCCAGAGGCGCAGCTGAGACGGGAGGCGTGGCTTGGCTGACAGCCAGCACCCACACCCGCCCATGGTAGCAAAGAGAAATGCAGGATGTGCAGATGAATTTCAATTTCAGATAGACAGCTAATAATTTTTAGTAGAAATGTACCCCAAATGTAGCAGAGGATATCTTTATGCTTAAAGTGATTCATGGTTTATCTGAAATTCAAATCTAACTGGACCTTTGTGTTTTATCTGGTAACCTCCTCTCCCAACCCCCTCAATCCCAAAGGCCATATGTCTCCGAGGACGAGGAGTTGAACGTGAATATGGGGCGGGACCGTGCTTCGCCACGTCCTACGTCATCACCACCTCCAACCTCTGCACACGGGCAAGCCCGCTGCTTCTGCGAAATCTAGCTGACACTATTAACAGAGAAGGAAAAGACACCCGTCACTCCACCCAGGCCGAGTCAGGCCGGCCCTGCTGGGACCCACCTCCCACATCTGCCACTTCAGGTTTTTTTTTTTTTTTTTGCAGTACCGGGGATTGAACCCAGGGGCATTCTACCTCTGAGCTACACCCCCAGCCCTATTTTTTATTCTTTATTTTGAAACCGGGTCTCACTAAGTTGCGGAGGTCCTCACTAAGTAGCTGAGGCTGGCAGCAAACCCGGATCCTCCAGTCTCAGCCTCCCAAGTACTGGGATGACAAGCGTGCGCCACCACACCCAGCTTAAGGTCACTTTTATTTCTTTATTATTTCCATGTTGGCCCCCAGTGTCCTTGTGATGGTGTGTTTTATCTTTTTTTTTTTGTCTGTCTGGTCTCAGTGCATCTTAACTAATAAAACATTTCAAGCACATTGAGCCTAAGGAGCGGAAGAGTCATCCCTTGGTATTTAGGGGGACTGGTTCCAGGCTCCCCTCCCCCCGGATATCGCAAGCCAAGTACGTTCTAGTCCCTTTTGTGGAATGGTGTAGTGTCTACATATAATCTATGCACAGCCTCTCATACACTTTAAACCATCTCCAGGTTACTTATGATACCTAATACAATGTAAATACCGTAAATAGTGGTTCTGCTGTATTGTTTAGGGAGTAATGAAAAAAAGAAAAGTCTACATGTTCAGTACAGACTTTTATTTTTCGAGTATTTCCCATCCGTGGTTCGCTGGATCCATGGATGCGGAGCCCCTGGATACACAGGGCCAACTGTGCTGAAGGATACCGGAGACTTGAAAGGGGAGTGCTTAAACAGCCCCACTTTCCAGAGTCCGAAGAACGAGGTTGATTAGTAGGAACAACCCCATAAAAGCAAAACAAGGCGTAGCATGAACTTGGGAGCCAGGAGAGGCCAGTTAGCCGCGGTCGGTAGGAACCCCGTGCCCCTCTGGTCACCAGGCAGAAGCTGCCGGGTGCTCTACAGCAGCCCAGCCCCCAGCCCCCAGGGCTCCCAGGGGTCAGATCCTGCAAAGACACCTGCGCCAGGCAGGCATGCAAACGATTTCCTTGAATCTACATCCTTATTGAGCTGACACCCGGCACAGCCGGCTTCAGGGATGACAAAATGGGATAAGCTCTCACCGCGGCCAGTGGAGGGATTCCTGGCGTGGACTCAAAACCCCTATTACAAAATCAAACCATTATAAAAAAAAATAGCAAAGAAGAAGCCAGGAGATTTCCCTTTACCATCTGTTAATTTATAAGGTTATTGGTGTCAGCAATTTAGGAGAAGTTCAATTATATCACAGGCCCACTCAGATCTCTGCCATGGAAGCTCAGAAATGGAATCACAAATTTTAATTGAGAAAAATTGCTCTGGATCAAATTCCTTGATTCTTTTTTTTTTCAAAGAAGCAGATTAAATCATGTCGGGGGAGGGGAGTGGCAATATGAGTTTTAAATTAGTTGTAATAAAATGGAGGGGTGATTGTAAACCCATTTGTGCATTGTGTATTGTGAGTAATTATTGGGAAGGAGCAGTCCACCCGGGCAGTTTACACTGAACGCTGTGCCGTGCATGGGAAGAAGGTCAGTTTGGGGAGACAAAAGAGAGGCATCCCTTGCAAGCTAGGAAAGACATACAGTTGGCCCCAAAGGTTTACAAGAGGGTGACTGACAGCTATCCGCCTCCCTTGTCTTAACGTAAGGCTGAGCCCTCTGGCTGAGATGCCCTGGACCCACCGAGTCTGCAGTTTGCCACAGCCTGCCTGTCTTTGTCCCTCCCCTAATGGAAGGCTTTCTGTCAGTCTGTGCAGGGACCTGCCTGCCAATAGGTCATGCTATCGATGCCAATCAATGTGCTTGCCTTCCATCCAGCCAATAAGGAGCGCTACCCAGATCGTGCAGGTCCGCCTCCTGACCCCGGCCCTGCGCACACACCAGACAGCTCCAAGGTGCCTAGAGACGCCTCATTGTGCCCGGGATCATTGAATGCACTAAGGTTCCCAGAACCCCCTAGGCCACCACTCCTGCCCCTGAGTTCAGGTGGGTGGCTCCTGCAGCTCAGCTCAGTGCACGCTGCTGGTCACTGGCCACAGTTGGCACTCCTGCCCAGGGCTCCTCGAAGGGACACAGTTGCCCCGGCTGTCCCTCCTCCTCCTCCCCACTCCCTCTCCTTTCCGTCTTGTCCTGGCATAGAGCTTCACACCTTCCCCTCTTGCTCTCTGGGCGAAGGCCGTGTGTCCGTGCACGCATGCCACCGTGTGTGGCGTAATGGCTGGTGTGTCTTTATTTGGAGAAGCAGGGGAAGTCGAGGTGTCGGTGGCGCTTGGCATTTCATCTTGATTTAGTCATTTTTATATGGCTCGCAAGGCATGTGCAGATTTCTGTTTCTTTATTTGTTCATTAAAACTTCAATAAAAACGTTATAAAAATGTCTTATTTGGGTAGTTAATTGCCATCTCTACTTTAATATGCAAGCGGTGTCGGCCCTTCTTCGAGATCCTCCCGGTCTCTCTGTAAATAACACGGCTGCCTCGGACGGACGCTCCCTGCCTCCTGCGGGTGTCCTCGGCCATCAAGGCAGGAAGGCGGTGGGGAAGACGCCTCTCGCTCCAGGAGAACCCACTGCACGGGCCGGCCTGCCGCACGCGGAGGTCTTCCAGCCCAAGGTGGGCACCCTGAGAACTTTCTCTCATTCTCAGATATTTTCTTGCCCTGGAAAAGATGCACCACTCGCCCTGTATGTCTGTCTCTGAAGCCAAAATCATCAGCTCATCACCAATTTAAACAAGGCCCTGCAGGACTTGGCTGCGATCCCCGGCCAGAGTGACTAGAACAGCAGGAGAGCCGAGAGCAGAATCTCTGAGAGCCAAACAGGGGCCCAGGCTCCCAGGCAGAGGGAGAAGATGGCGTCCAGGGGGCCAGGACACAGGAGGGGTGGGCAGGGTGGCCACCTGCGCTGGGCTCAGAGCTGGCTTCGGGGACACTGCCAGGCTGCAGGTGAGCTCACTGGTGGATGCAGCCAGGGCCCGGCTGGGATGCACGGTGGGGATGGGGAACCTGTCACACCCTGCGTGCGAGGTGCCCAGAGATCTCTCTGCAAGGCTTGAAATACCTGCACGTGAGGGTCGGCCTGCTGGCGCCACATCCTGTGACCAAGCTGCTCCTGACCTCTGAGCGGCACAGCCCATTTAGGAAGGATGGAAATACATCTCAGAAGCTCTATGACTTGCCCAAGGCCACCAGTGCTGGAATCTTGCGACGCATGGAAGAGCACCTCTCGTGCCAGGTCAGCTCAGAAGAGGCGCCACTGGGCCAGGCGTGATGGCGCACGCTTGTAATCCCAGTACTTTGGGAGGTGGAGACTGGAGGATCCGGGTTCGCGGCCAGCCTCAGCTCTCTGTCTCTCTCTCCCTGTCTCTCTCCCTCTCTCTCTCTCTCTACTTAGTGAGGTCCTCTGCAACTTTGTGAGACCCGGTTTCAAAATAAAGTATAAAAAAATAGGGCCGGGGGTGTAGCGCGGAGGTAGAATGCCCCTGGGTTCAATCCCCGGTACCGAAAAATAAAAAAAGAGGCGCCGTTGGCATGGAAACCCAGGGGACCTCGGTATGGCTCTGACCGAGGGAATGGTCCTTGGACTCTCTGAGACCGCATGTAAGCAATGGGGTTGGCTGCACCTCGAAACAGACAAGCCGTCTCATCCTCACCATGGACCCTCCGAGGTCCTAGGGACAAAGCTATCGGGACATCTTCCAACCCAGTCTCAGAAAACTGAGTCATGGGTGATGAAAATTCAGGGATGGCGGTTTGTTCCACGAGCAGGGTCATCCTTGGCCAGAGGTGAGCTGCAGGGAGGTGGCAGAGTCCATGCCTGTCTGCAGGAGGTGTCCGGCACTTCTGAGAGGGCCCAGGGTCCTGCCGCCCCTGTGAGGTCAGTGCGCACAGGAGAGACGAGGCCCGCAGGGGACATTCAGGCTGGGACTCAGACTGGGCGCTGTGTGAATTCCATGAGTCCTAAATTAGATTGGACAAGGGGATTCCAAAGCCCCTGCTGTCCCTGGCACACTGCTTTAGGACTGCTTGCAGCTGGTTCACAGCCGGAGACGGGGACGCTTGCCTGGTCACTTGAATGGCATTTTGAAGCATCGTGAATGACCCAGGATGATAGAAATAGTACGCCCATTCAGATGCAGGTGGGTTCGGCTCTGCGGGGGAAGAGCGCTGCTCTCCGTGTCCAGGGACGCGCCACTCGCCCAGGCCACGCACCCGTCCCATGGGTGCCCAGTTGCGGGAATGGCAGGGGGTCAGCTGGAGTTAACAAGTGTGTCGACAGCTCAGACATCCTGCAAGCTCCAAGTGAGCAAAGATGGATGAGACGGGAGCCAGGTGTTGAGGGAGGAGGAGGCATCTGGGTGAGGGGAGCCAGGTGCGACTGTTCCGGGTAGCCGGTTGTTGGCTTTCTGGTGGAGCAGTGCAGGTCACACTGTTGACCCAGAGGAACAGGGCATTGCTCATCCACCGCAGGAGCCGAGAGGCCTTGGCCCACCCACCCGCACCTTCTACCTGCAGCCTGGGTTGTCCAAGGGCTGGGGAGGCCGCCCAGAGGGCTGCTTGACCAATGCACAGCTGACGCACGGTGCTCGGGAGCAGCCCCGGCAGGAGCCACCCCGCTTCAGCTGTTGACCCAAGGCTCAGAAAGACCATGCCCAGTGCACAGGGCAGGGCAGCCTGGGCCCAGGGTGGAGGGGCCTCGCAGAGCCCGGAGGGAGGGCCAGGGGGGATACTGAGGAATCAGAACGGGAAGCAGGACAATAAAAATTATAATCAAACAGGCAGGATTCTGCCAGTCTCGGCTACATTAAGTAGACTGGGGCATGGGGAGGCTTGTCTCTGGGTGTTCCCAAAGCGCTCCGGAAGCCCCTCTACCCAGAACGCTGTGATACCTGCCCTGGACACGTGCAGGCATACAGAATTTCTGGGGAAAATCTTAGCTCCTCACTCTCTTTGACCCCTTTCCAAAAAATCACTTTGACTTGTTCTAGTTTCTGTCTCCTCTGAACAAAACAGTTGCTCCCGCAGAACTGAAAGGGACCACTGTCACCACAGGGGGGGGGGCACAGCATCCCCTTTGATGTTAAGTAATACAACAAACTCCTAAATGAAAACGCACCAAGAGAACGTGAAACGGGAAGCTGCCCGGGCATCAGACATCGCAAAATGAAACTGTTAAAGAATAAAACTCATTAAACGCCGGTGCTAACACTTTATTTTAATGGTACATTTAATTCATACTTAATTCCGGCGGTGCTCCAGGAGCGGCCAGGGCGCTCCCACACGCTCGCCAGATAAATGGATTACGGCAAGGAGACAATGAGCGCCCGCTGAAGCCAGCTCGGCGCAGGTGAAAAATGTTTTCACAGAATATATTTCCCATATATGAATCACCAGCACATTTGATAACACCTTCTACAGAAATAAAACTAAAGGAATATATCTCCCCGCACTGACAATGTGGATTAAACAGCTCTACTCTGTGCTGTGCTTACAGCTGGCTGTCTGATTCAGGGCTCATGCAATTCATACAGTAAAGAAAGGGGCACGAAAGGCCGCAGTGCCAGCCACCAAGAGGGAAGAGAAGGGGCCGGCCAGAGGGCCGCAGTACGCCTCCCTCTGGTGGTGCCTGGTAACCATGGAGACAGCGGCCTTTCCCGGGTACCACCTTCTTGCACCAGAGAGGCCTCTGCATCGATGACACACTGCAGAAGTTCTTCACACCGCAGCTCTGATCCGGACCAATGTGACTCTGGGACGCTCCCACCCACAGGTGACACGCCAGAGGGGCTCAGCTGGGCTGCCTGCAGGCTCATTCTGCCTGCCGTGAGGGAGCCATGTTGTTAGTGGAACCCTGCACCCAGGGCTGCATTATGAAAGCAAGAAGGTTCACGTTCTGAGGCCAGAGAGGCACCGGATTACCACGAAGCAACCTAGCCGCTCACAAAACTCACTGGATGAATGACTGAGAGGCGGCCCCGTGAGGAATCTGCAGTCTGAACAGCCATGGGGCACTGCGCTGTCCCCCCGACAGGCTGTCAGCCACCCCGGGCACCGCCATTGCTAACTCAGATGCTGTCCATGTAAGGAACAGCACCCCCAGCCAGGGCCTCCCCGTTCCCATCCACAGATTCTAGCTCTGTCTTTCCTAAGCATTTCCCCCCCATTAAAGTATTTAGTTTTAAAGGAAGGGGTGGGCTCCGGCAGCTAACACCCTCTCCGAAAGTGAGCTGTTATTTTATCGTATATTGTGCCAGCGCCACATCTCAATCTATCAAAGTCAGCATCCCCAGAGTCCCAGAAATCAAAACATCAAGAGCAGAGCACTACTCTCTAGCTCCAGCCGTCCGCAGGGCGCAATGGGACCCCCTGACTCTCGATGCTTTATTGACGCTCCCCTCGCAGGCAGTCGATGCCGGCTGGCTTCACCGCCACCCAGCAGCTGCTCAATTAGAACAGGACAAATGCAGGCAGCCACCAGTGGGGAGAGGAACTACACCATGAGCCAGACGCTGGCCGGGCCCTGGTCATAGCTCTGAGGAGCAGCTCTTGTCCTTCCTGGCAGACACTGTGGTCACCCACCCAGGTCTCCTTCAGGGAGAGGCACTCCTCCCAGCTGCTGGAGTTGTTGGCAGTTGGCAGCTCTCAGCCAAGGCCCTCCAGCCACTTGTTCAAAGCCCCGGGGGGCAGCCAGCATGGGTGGATGGGGGCACAAAGGCCACACCCATGCATCACGATGGGGCAGCTCCAAAGCTCCCCACAGGTTGGCTGAGGCCCCCCTTGTGATTGCATCACAGCCCCACACCTCCCTCTGCTGATTCTGCTGCACTTGACAGGGTTTGACTGCAGGCCACTTCCTATAGACTGTGCACATCACCTTCTCAGAATGGCTCCCTGGAGGAGTGGGCCTCAGGCATCTCCCTCCTCTTCTCCCTCCTTCTCCTCTCCTTCCTCCTCAGGTACCATGACCCCGCCCTCCTGACCCTCATTCAAAACACTAAATCCAGTCAAGCGTGGTAGTGCATGCCTGTAATTCCAGTACTTGGGAGGCCGAGACAGGAGCATCACAGGTTCAAGATGAGCCTCAGCAACTTAGAGAGACCCTGTTTCAAAATAAAAAGGGCTGAGGGGTGTAGCTTGGAGGTAGAATGCCCCTGGGTTCAATCTCCAGTACCAAAACAAAATAAAACAAAGAACAAACAAACAAACAAAAACAGCAGTCCATCAACCAGAATCACATATTTGTCAACCGGCATCTAATAACCACCAAATGCGAGTTCCTGGCTACAGGGTCCAGGAGAGAACCCAGAGAAGAGAAGATGCACGGTAAACAGAAGGGCACGCTCTCCCTGGCTCAGAGCTTGGGTTGCATTGGAAAGATTTACTCAGAGTAAGTAAGTGGACAATAAATACTCTTCCAGCTACCTGCCGTGGGATCTGGGTGGGGGTGGGGGTGGGGGAAGATGCTCCTTCCCCCGCCACACACCCCTCCGTGGAGGCCAGGGAAGGGAGGCATGACCAGTGCACGCTGTGGTCAGGCGGGAAAGGGCACGCTTCCCAGGGGTTCTCTGCAGCAGCCCAGATGTGGGCAAGACGAGAGGGGTGCATTCCGGCCTGGCTACCATGAGAAGATGCCCCGCTCTCACCATCCCAGCTAGAACAGGCTTGCGTGAGCCCAGACAGGCACCCACCGGATGGCTTCCTCCTGCCTCTGGCTGCGGGGACACCTGGGGCATGGCTTCGTGTGTGTCCAGGTAGGAGGAATTCATTTCAGCCTAAGGTAAACAATGGCGCAGGTACATGGACTCCTGAAATTTTCAGCGTGTGTTAAGATCAGCCCCGGTGTGATTTGCTTTCATGTCCTACTGAGATTAGGAGGTGTAGGGACAATAGCTCTTGTCCAAACTACTATTTATCATGCAGTGACCCTGCCTTTCCTCTGAGGGCCCAGGTACACATGGCTCTTTCACAGAACAGTGTCCCCCCTGCTTTCCACACCTACTCAGTCTCCAGCAGGGTTGAACCTTATATAACACAGGGGGCCATGAAGATGAGGGGGGCTAGCCCCCGCTGAAGAGGGGCTCCCAGTCCCCAGCCTGGAGCTCTGTGCTGCACAGTCCCACATCCCGGGATGGGGACAGGAAGCCAGCAAGCTGCACATCTGCTCTGCTCCGTGCTGGGCCCCTCAGTGTGGCTTCATGATGCCATTTAAACTGTGTAAATGTCCTAATCAAACATGCCTGTGTTTGAAGACGGGCAGGAGGAAGTGCTGCCCTTGGGATCATTTGTGGGTGATGCCAGTTCCGGCACCCCGTGCCTTAGCCCAGTCTCCCCCGCAGGATGATCGAGAAGCCCATGCGCAGGCGGGTGACCTTGTGTCACAGAATGGGTCATACAACTCGCAGCAAACCACTGCGAGGTCCTCACGCTTCCTTCCAACAGCTGGTTCCTCAGCCCTGGGTGCAGCTCCTCCCAGCCAAGAATCAGGCAGGATGGTCACACAGGGCCCTGGAAACTTGGGATGCAGCCCTGCTCTCGACCACAGTGGCACTAGCAAGACAAGGTGCGTCTTTCCAGTGGCCCAGCTCACCCCACGCCTGCTCCAGGTCCCCTGGCCCCCTACCAAACAGGGAGGGGAGGCACCCTGTGCTGGCGCTAATGTTCAACCCACTTTTGCTCAGCCTGGGAGCCAACCCCCACGCCGCTCATCACACAGCACAGCCAGAGCATCCTGTGGCCACAGGTGCATTCCCCAAAATTGAGATTGCGGCTGAGAGGGCCAGGGGTGGCCTGCAGCCGGGGTGGATGCCTACAGCGCCAAGGTTTCTGCATGGATCTCCCCGACTGCTTGGCACGGAGCTGGTTCCCAGCAGCCATGCCTGCCAGGGCCGTGTTCTTTGCAAAGGCAATCCCTACTCCCCAGAGAAGGCCTGCTGGGGCCCGCCAGACCTGTGTCCTGGGCCTTTGCCCTGGCTGCTCGGGGCTGAAGGACCTGTGTTTTGTTGTTTTTGCTTTTCATTGACCTCCTGGAGCCCAAATTACCTTAGCACGCACAGGGCCCGTCCGGGAGCCCCCGCCCCACATGCACACCGGGGTCCCCTTCCCTCCCTGGGCCTCAAACTCCATTTGGAAGCACAGCTGATGTTATCATAGTTAGTGTTTAGAGCAGTCCACACTGCCATGTGTTAGTTCCATCCCTGGCAATGACTGGGATCCCGGGCGTGTATCGCTGCGTGAGTGGTCAGCTACTGTGTCCTCCCCACCCGAGAGCGCCTTCCGGGTCCTATGGCCCCCGGGCAAGGAACATCTGAACATTTCCCTCCTGTCCCCCTTCTCCCCCCAAAGAAAGTCACGTGAAGAAAGAATGGTACCAACGTCAACGGAAAGTGGTCGACCCGGGCAAGGACAGCAACTGGCCACCAATGTGGTTCCCCTCTAACACGGAAGAGGTGGCCCTTCATTGGGAGGGAGTTTGGGGTCCCCCCTGGAGAGAAGGTTCTGGAGTCATGAGAGATGGCTCACCGTGGGACCCAGGTGCAGCCCTTCCCAACGCTCCTGCATGGGCACCCACACCTGGTGCCACGGGGTGAGGAGGTGAGCATCGCCAAGCACCTCCCACCAGGAGCCAGCGAGGGATGGCAGCCTGAGAAGCTTCCAGAAGACTTTCTAAGAAGCCACCTCAGCTCAGATACACCTCGTCTCACGTGTACTAGCACACACTCACAAACACCAACACACTGACTCACAGTCACACCCACTCACACGCACACACTTGTAGTCACACACATGGCTGCACCCCTCTGGGTCCTTAGTCGAGGAACCAAAGACCCCAGGCTCAGCCATGGTGTGTAGGCCTCAGGGTCCCAGTACAGCTATTCCTGGTAGGAAGCATCTTTCCTTCCCTCCCCTGGGAGCACAGCAGGGGACTTGGGGACCAAGGAACAGCAGGTGGGCTGCCTGGGTCAACGCCTGTCCCTGTCTTGGTGTCATGGGGCTGCACATCTTGCCCCAACAGCTGGGACATCCAGCTCTGTCTCAAGGGCCACCTGGATGGATATGTTGGTCCCGTGGGGCAGATAAGCCCCCTATCATCTACCTGGGCCCCTGGTGTGGAGGGCGCGATCACATCCCACTTAAAACAGACATGTTGATGGGGGACTGTGTATAACCGACCTGTCTCTTCAAACAAGGAAGCATTCCCACGATGACCAGGTCAGGGGAGCCCCAGCTTTCAGGATCCTCCTCTGCGTGCGTGGCTCCCTCCCCTTTCCCGCTCCCTGTGGGGTGAGGCTGAGGGGGCTGAGCCTCCTACGTGGGCCAAGGAGATGCGCAGATAGATCAAGGTGCACAGGCAGGAGCAGGGAGGTGTCCGTGCAGACAGGCGGCTCCGTGCCTGCCCAGGGCACAGGCTCACTGTGGCGGTGGCTGTGCTGGACCTCCCTACCCACCTCCACATCTTCCCCCATGCAGTATAAGGGTCCCCCTGGCTCTCCCAGGGCCCACGGCTTTGCCTCGGCACGATGGATGCTTCCTGCTCACGGGGTCCCCACCCCCCTTCCCCGTCAGGACGAACGTCCTGGTCCGACTCAGCTTCTCTGGAAGCTCTGGATTCAGGCTGGCCATGCCTGCTTGGGGACTTGCTCCCTACCCACAGGGGCAGTACAGGAAGGAGGTGACCAGACATGCTGGCTTAAGCCATCCCAGGCCCCAGAGACAAGGGAGTGCTTTGCAGGGGCACCTGTGCCCTCAGACGGGTGGCAGGAGGGACAGAGAGGGACCGAGCATGGTGCTGGTCAGCTGAGACGCAGGAGTGCTGGCAGATACCGCTGTGAGTGTGTCCCTTGGTTTCTCTCTGGTCAAAGTGTGCGAGGCTTGGATGTGGTTGTGAATCAGTAGCGGAGAGAGCACCGTAGGGACAGGTGGGGTGTCCGTCCACTAGCAGATGTGGAAGTGGAGGGGTGACGAAGAGCAAGGAACCGGCAGGGCCCGAGTCCCTGGGGCGGCACCCAGCCTCAGTGGAGGACAGCCAGCTACTGGCCTCTTCCCGGCTGGTCTGAAGGGAACGCTGACTGGACTTTCCGCAGGGAGTCAGAGGCCTGGTCCCCAAAGCCCACAGACTTCAGTGACAGGGTGGGCTGGGGGTCCTCTCATTTCCACGTGTTGTTAATGCACCAGGCAATCCAGCTGTGTTCCCGGCTACAGCCCTGACCTGTATATCCCACATACGTCCCCTCTACATCTCCATGGCCCCCAGCCAGCTCTCACGGCCAGCACCTGAAACACCCAATCCCCCACCTCCACTTGGATAGAACGAATCCAGAGTGAGGAGGGCTGGCCAAGAACCCAGTCGGCCAGGCCTGGATCCCCGCAGGACCCAGGAGCACCCACAGAGACGGGGACCTGGGCCCCGAGGAACGGACAGGAGAGTGGCTTTGGCCTGCCTCCAGCTCCATTCTGAATGCATTTTCCAGAGTTTCTTCAAAGTTTCCCACAGAATAGTCAGAGGGGCAGGAAGGGTGCTTCTGTGAATTAGCTCTGGGGTTTTGGTTTTGTTTTGCTTTGGTACTGGGAATTGAACCCAGGAGCATCCTACTTCTGAGCTACAACCCCCAATCCTTTTTATTTTTTATTTTGAAACAGGGTCTTGCTAAATTGCTGAGGCTGTCCTCAAGCCTGCGGTCCTCCTGTCTCAGCCTCCCACATATTACAGGGATTCCAGGAGTGTGCCACTCTGAGGATTCAAAGATGACGTGCTGGCCAGGACCGTCCAGGTGGGTTGACAGCCCCAGCAGGAGGCTCGGCGGTGCCAGCGTTGACTTAGATGCAGGGCTGCCCCCAGATCAAGATTTCCCAAGGGGAAGCGGGGCCACCAGCTGCCTGGAGGAGGCTGCCTTCCCTTCCCCCAGGGGACCCCAATCCCCACCCCACCTTCCTTGGACTGCCTGAAGGAGTGGGGCTGCCTCCTCCGCAGAAGCAGGGTCTGGGGGCTCGGGGTGCAGGCTGCTGTGTCCAGGTAGAACAACGCAGAGCCCTGCTCCTCTGAAAAGCACCGGCTTCCTTTCTCATAGACAAGAATTAAGAAAACTCATTAAGCTAATTAGTTGCTGCATAAGACTCAGGCCAGCGATGCGCACTGGCAGGGAGGCCTGCTCAACGTGTGCTTGAATTTAAATGGAACTGGAGACACGAGAAGATGCCAGTGTTAGTGTTGGTGCTGGGTGCACCCAGGTGTGTGTGTGTGTGTGCGAGCCAGGGCTCACACACACGTGCACACACTCGCACACTCACGCTCATGGCTGTTGTTGCTGTCCCCTACCTCGAGCTCACTCCATCTGCCAACAGACGAGTAAAGAATGATGCTTCACATTAAGCAAAAGGGTAGATTTTTGGAAAAGATTCCTGGCAAGGGTTCTTTACAGACGGAGCCTCCCCCAGCGCATTTAAAATATGATTTGATTTAAAGAAACTCCATTTACACACACGATTCCGTGGCCCTCCACCTCCTCAGCCCGGCGGCTTCCTCCACTCCAGAGTTCCAGCCACTGATCTTTCCTCCCTCCCGCCTGCCCCAGCCCGTCTCTCCTCGCCAGCCCCTGTGCCCTGGGCTCCCCGGAGCCAGCATGCCAGCTCGATGCCACCACAGAGACACCCTGTGCTCCACAGTGAGGTGTCATCCGGGGCCGGGGACACAGCCCTCCCAGCCCCGCTCATCTGGTCAAGACAAGTTTCCCTAAGGAGATTCCCAAGACCGGTGGAGGGAAATCGTTTCCCAGACAGTCGGTCAACATGCATTGATTATTGATCGACCCACTCTGCAGAGACCCATGGGGGCTGAGTGGGGGAGGAGGGGGCAGAAGAGAGAGGAGATGTGGCTCTTCCTCTGAGAAGCTGCTGGCCCCCACAGTAACACGGCATTTGGGGATTGTTCGGGATAATCAGAGTCCACGAGGGAGCCCCCAGCAGCAGGGGTGGGGCGCCGGCTCTGGGAGGGGCAGAGTCCTGGGAGAGCTCCCTCGTGACGTCGGGACCCGGGAGAGCAGGCAGATGCACAGAAGCTTCCGGGACAGGCCACGGGGTCAGGAAGTGGTAGTAATGGGGGTGAGGGTGGCAGGCGCTGGGGGGACCCCCTTGGAAGCCATGAGCAACATGACTCTGACCCTTAGTTGAACTTAGTTCCCAGGATGGTACCCCTCCTCAGAAGAGGTTCACCGAGTTCCAGAGACAGCAGGAAACCCCTCGCCTGTCTTGTCCCCATGAGGAGCCAGGCTGCTTCGATGGCTGGGCTCCAATATGGCCCTGCCCCACATCAGCCATGTGACCTCGTGCAAATCACTTAACCTCGCTGTGCTGTGGCCTCCTTGGCTGTAAAGCAGGGGCAGTAACGCTGCGGTGCTGAGGATCTGGTGGAGTTTTCCATGTACAACATCCAACTCTGGGTCCAGCCCTGGTGGGCCCTCAGTAAACATCACCGCTTGATGGTAAACGCCCCTCCGTAAATGTCACCGCCTGATGGTAAACGTCACATCCTGATGGTGCCTGGAGGCGGATTCCGGACCCCATCCAAGCTTCCCCCAGCAAGCGTCCTTCCGTCCTGCCGCCGCTCCCTTCCCTCGCTGTCTCTGTCCGCTCGTCCTGGTCCCATCTAGAAGCAGCTGCTTGCACACAGGAACTCTATTCCCATTTTGTTGGGCTCCCACTGGGGCAGGGGAGAAAGACCAGGCTTCCCGAAGCGGCGCTTTCCTGTCACTGTGGCACAAGCGAGGAGGATTCCAGGGAAAGTGGAGGTGGAGGGCTGGGGGCCTCCCAGCACCGGAGCAGGACCCTCTCTCGCTGATCCTGGGGAAACAGAGCCTGGGATGTGGAAAGTGGGCCGCCCCCACTCCACCACACACGGGCCCAGTGCCAAGCGGCTTCCTGTGCATCAGAGTCCACTGTGAACAAACCACTCCATCCGCTCACCGCAGCCTCTCTGGTCCAGCCCCTGGGCTTGCTCAGGGGACACCCCCTCCGTCCCCTGAACCCCTGGGATGGCTTTCGTGCCCACTGAACAGATGAGACAGCTGGGCTGTTTTCCTGGGTAAGAGATGGGGCTGGATTTTGATGAGATCCGGCACGCTCAGGGTGTCTGGCTATAAACAGGGGCTGGACTTTGAGAGCAAGGCACAAGCCTCGGACTCGCCCATCAGGCACCCACCTGAGCAGGAAGCTTCAACTGGGTGGTAACACAGGGATGGGGCCTTCAGCTTCTGGGGGTGGCATATCAGGGGCTTTGGCTCTCTCTTTAAAATTTTATTTCATTTATATATTTATTTTGTACGGTACCAGGGGTTGAACCCAGGGGCATTCTACCTCCAAGCTACATCCCAGCCCTTTTTACTTCTTTGTTTTGAAACAGGGTCTCGCTAAGTTGCTGAGAGTCTTGCTACATTGCTGAGGCTGTCCTCCAATCTGCAATCCTCTTGTCTCAGCCTCCCAAGTACTAGAATTACAGGCATGCACAACCATGCCTGGCTCCTTTTTTTTTTTTTTTTGAAACAGGGTCTTGCTAAATTGCTGAAGCTGGGATTACAGGCATGTGCCACCACTCCCAGCTCCTTCTAATTTTTTTATTTTGAAACAAGGTCTTGCTAAGTTGCTGAGGGTCTTGCTAAGTTGCTGAAGCTGGACTCAAACCTGTGATCCTCCTGTCTCAGCCTCCCAAGTACTGGCATTACAGGCGTGCGCCACCACTCCAGGCTACACGGTCCCTCTCTTTGTCCCTCTGTTCCCTTGGAGGCTGTAGGGGCCATCCACACTTCCCAGGCGTGTGCATCACATAAGGAAGACACGCATGCTTGCCCTTTACCCTGAATGGCGCAGACAGGGGCAGGGGTGCCCCTGCGGGAGCTCCCCATGAGCCCAAGGTGCTGCCCTCCAGCAGGGCAGAGATTTAGAATCACGTCACCAGCAAGCTTCATGCCAGGCTTTGTCTCCTGAAAATTCCTGACACTCCCACAGAGGGCAGGGCAGTCTGTCAGGCCTGAAGCCTGGGAAATTTTTTTTTTTTGCAGTACTGGGGATTGAACCCAGGGGCATTCTACCTCCGAGCTACACCCCCAGCTCTATTTTTTTATTCTTTATTTTGAAACAGGGTCTCGCTAAGTTGGGGAGGGCCTCACTAAGTAGCTGAGGCTGGCCGCGAACCCAGATCCTCCTGTCTCAGCCTCCCAAGTACTGGGATTGCAAGCGTGTGCCACCACACCTGGCTTCTGGGAAAATGTTTTAATTTCTTTTAGAGTAAGTTGATGAATTTTAGGTCAAGGAAAATATTTTAATAAATATCATTAATATACTCATCTTCATACCTACACCATCCTAACACAAAACTTTCAATATATATATATATATATATATTGGTACTGAGGATTGAACCCAGGGGCTCTTCTGCCTCTGAGCTACACCCTCAGCCCTTTGAATTTTTAAACAGGATCTTGCTAAGTTGCTGAGGGCCTCACTAAGTTGCTGAGGCTGGCCTCGAACCTGTGATCTTCTTGTCTCAGTCTCCCAAGTACTGGGATTACAGGCGTGTGCCACCACAGCCAGCTGTACTTTTAATAATTTTTATGGAGGAAGGAGACCAGGAGGGCTCAAGTGTCCAGAGACCTGCAACTCCTAATGTAGCCCCGGTGCCCACCCACCACGTGGGGGTACGTGACAGCCCCTTCAGGCCTCCACCAAGTCGAGCTTGGAAAGCGTCCCATCTCCACCACCACCCAGGGTGCAGAAACCCCACTGCACCCGCCAGCCCTGAGAGATGAGCGCAGTTCTGGGACACTTGGCGCAGCGCTGGCTGCTCCCTTCCCTAGTGCCCAGAACCAGGGACGTGGTGTAGGATCACTGGGGAGATTTCACTCTGCATGATTTCTCTCCCTAGAGCAGGTGGAGGATGTGTTAAAATAATATAACCTGGAGTACCACAAAGACCACGTTTGCCAGGGGGCCGGACGCACGAGGCAGCACCTCAGCCGCGCTTTGGGGGCTGTTTCTCACCTCCTGGGAAGGTGCAGCCTGGGATGGGGCGGGCCAGCAGCTGCACAGGGCCCTGGAGGCCGTCAGCCTTCTGCACCGTCTCCGTCCACCAGTCCCGCTCAGGTCCAGGCTATGTCATTATGTTAATGCAGCTATTCTACACAATTCCCCCAAGCTCCTAGGACACTTGCTAATTATAGTGTATTGATCTGGGCCTTGTGGGGCACAACCCTGTCCCTGCTGAAGCATGGGATGGGGCCTGGACCATTCTCTACAGTGGCACTGCTCCAGGGGAGTCTGGCACCCATGAAGGCGTTAGCCTCTGCCCCCGCCCCGAGGAGGAGGGGCCCTTCCGGGGCTGCCCCAGCCTTGGAAGGAGCACGGAGTCCAGCTCCCAGCCCTGGGTCTGTCGCTAGCTGTGCCACCTTGGGGGAGAGGGCTCCTCACCTGAGGGCAGCCATCCCAAACCTGACCCCTGCCCACCGTCCTGCCACTTGCAGCCGCCACGCTGGCCCGCGTGATATGACAACCGGCCCGTCTCGGGGGCAGGCAAAATCTTCCATCATGAACAGCGATGTTGAGAGCCGCACATCCTGATACCACCCCTGTGCCCGGGCTTTGTGTATGACCCTCTGAAATGCACCTGACGGAGTTTCTTGCGTCTCCATCTTCCAGCTTGTCTCCATGTTCCGGATTTTCTGCAGTAAGTGAGACTGTTCTAAGCAAACACTACTTTGGCTAGGGAAAAGAACACCCCCGGCTCAGGATCAATGGAAACGTGGGGTGTGAGCGGGGCCTGGCTCTGGAAGACAGAGACGCAAGAAGCTCCATCAGGTGCATTTCAGAGGGTCATTCACAAACCCAGGGCGCAGGGTGGCATTAGGAGCTGGCCTTGGCTCCTCTGCTCCCTGCCTGGGTGGGTGGGGCCGTGCAGCTCAGCCCCAGACGCTGATGGAACTGTGTGTCCCGTTCCCTGGGACACATTCTTTTCATACCATGTTCTACATCCAGATCCGACTCCTGGGCATTGTATGGTCCAGGCACCACGGACCCTGTCCCCAGCCCCCAGCCCTCAGCCACCTTGGTGTGACCAATCCCCTCGTTTACCCACAGAGCAGATGCAGGAGTCTTGATTGAGTGCCATGTGGCCATGCGGCTGGGGCTCCTGGAAGTGCCTCCCTCCTCTTCCTCCTGGAGACCAGTCTCCGTCTCCCACCCCCGCTGTCAATCCGCTTCTCTATTCAAGTCCTGCCCCTCGTCTCCTATTTGAGTTTCTCCGCCAGTTCTTCTCCTCCATCCCGCTGCAACCCCTGCCCTGCTCGGCCGTGACCTCGTTGTCATCATCTGTCCATCTGTCCCTACATCCGCAGCCTCTCTAACCCTCCCCAGCTGAGCCCAAGCTAACAATTCCTAGCAGCCCCCTCCCGGGCCGCCCGGCCCATCTCCAGCACACGGGGCAGATCTTACAGCAGAAGGATTTAATTGCATGTCAAAATTAAATCTCTTTTGATGAAGAACAATTCAACTACGGCTCTGCCTAATCAAATTAACAAAGTCTTTTTTGATTTTCAATTATCTTCTTCACGGGAACACTTTATCCCAGGCTCCTGCGCTGGCTTCCGACAGACCTCGCATTCACAATGAGAGGCTGCGTCTGGACGCGCTGACCGGGCCCCAGGTCGCCCCACGCCGGGGCTGCATGGAGCCTCCCCAAAGCCTGTCCATGCAGGCCAGAGATGGGGCTGCTCTAGCAGGGGCAGCGGCGGTACTCTGTGTGGGATGTGAAATGGGTGGGGGGGTGAGAACCCAGGGGAAGGGGCAGAGATTCACTGAGCACTAACCATAGGTATTTCATAAGCATTCCATGAGCAATCCCCAGCAGCTTTCAACGGAACCAGGAGCCCCCCAGCTTGGCCCATGTACCCCAGGTATCCTTGCGCCCGACTCCCACCACACTTTTTGTGTGTGTGTGGTACTGGGGATTGAACCCAGGGGCATTCTACCTCCAAGCTACACCCCCAGCCCTATTTTTTATTCTTTATTTTGAAACAGGGTCTCACTAAGTAGCTGAGGCTGGCTGTGAACCCGGATCCTCCTGTCTCAGCCTCCCAAGTACTGGGATTACAAGCGTGCGCCACCACGCCCGACTCACCACACTTTCTGAACACCCTAATTCTATCATTAGAACAGTCTACTAGGTACCTCTAATCATCAGCAGACATCTTGGCCTCAACAACAGCGCTGTCCAGTGAAAATACAACTCGAGCCACATATGTAGCGTTCGATTTTTAGTAGTCACATCAAAATGGTAAAAAGAAACAGGTGAGGTTAATGTTAATAAATTATCTCACTTAATCCAACATACTTCCAGCGTGGAGTCAGTTCAGAAAGAGTGGGTGAGGTGGTGCGCGTCCTTGTCTTCATTCTGAAGAAATCAGGGTGTCTTTCACACTCGGGGCCCTCTAGCTGCAAGGATTTAGCGCACGCGTGGCCATGGCTGCTGCACCGGGCGATTCTAGACCATTCTAGACCATTCTAGACCATTCTAGACCATGAGCTCCCTGTGGGTCAGTCGGGTAGGGAGGCTTGGCTTTGGTCTCTGCGTTGACTGTCCCAGGGCTTGGCATCCAGGAGTACCAAAGAAGTGCTTGTCCCACAGCTCTACGGGCCGTCCTACACAAATGGGGCCCAGTATTAGATGTGGGTTTGGGGAACTGGTAGCAGAATTCTCCTTCTTAAGGAATTGTTCGCTTGCTTTCCCCCCAGAAAGGGCCCAGCATGGTTTAACTCACATACAATGGGACCCAACAAAACCTGAGACCTTCTGGGTTTTTAAATACACACCTGAGGCGGGACCCACAGAGCCTCTGTGTGGCGAACACGGTGGGCGCTCCTGCTGCTGGCTGTGGACCTGCCCACCAGGGACCCCCCCGTGAAGCCGTGAGCATCCCTTTCTCCCCACCGAAGGCCTTCCAGGCTGGCCCACACCACCACCATGGCGCCGAGGCCCGGCACCCCCGCAAAGGGCTTTGGAAGTCACCCGCCCCTTGTGGTCCGGGCGGCCCCTGCCTGGCTGGGTCCGTCAGGCCTCCTGCAGCCTCGTGTTCCTGGGCTGTGCTGGCGGCCGGGTGTTTCCAGAGCGCTGCTGGGCTCTCGCTGGGGTTTCAGGTGCACGGGCAGGATGGCCACGCTGAGGGGCTGCTGGCGGCCACCTTCGTGATGGGCTTTGACCATCGGGCCACAGATTCTGGGACCATGTGGGCGCGTTTCTGAATCACTCTCTCCCTCTCTCACACACAGGCAAAGTCACTCCTGGCTACGGTCATCACCATTAGCCCCAGGTCTAGTATCTGATCGCTGGCTTCCCGTGACCAGGACACAGAAGAGGATGTGACACAGGTGCGTCACAGGGTCAGCAACAGGTCAAGAGCCCCCAGCTGTCCCCCCTCCACCTTTCCTGTCCCCGCTCCAAAGTCCAGTTTGTCCAGCTTTGCCCCCAGGAGAGCCGCTGTCCAGAAGACCTAAGACGGACAGCCATATGGCAGTCACCCTCCCCAAGGGGCCCGGGAAGGGGCACAGGCACCATCCACGGTCCCCTCGCCGCGCCGATGCACCAGCAAAGAGCAGTTAAACGCGTGGCCCTCGGCGCACACACCTGTTTGATCAGGGATTCAGTCGCTCTCTCTCCTTCCAGCACCAAATCTTGGGCTTTCCTGACAGCAAATTAATTGCTGCTGATTAAATTTCATTGCTGAGGGAACATGCTTCCCTGGAGGACCCCCTCCCCCGATGGCTGGCTCCTGCCCCAGCTCCTGTAAAACACGTTCCTCTGGAGTCAGATGGGGCCCACCAGGGGTCCTGGGGACTTTCCATGGTATCGCTGCATGGTGGAGCAGTAGAATCAGACCAGCGAGGGCCAGAGGACCCCTGGGGCAGCTGTGGGCCCTGGAGCTCAGCACCACCTGTGTATTAGCAATTGCAGGCCTCCTGCACCCTGGGGGCCAGAGAGAGGCCTTATTGGCTAAAGCCGGGTCCCAGTGTCCCCAACTTCTTATTTCAGAGGTGCAGGGCTGCAGGGCCCCCATGAGTGGAGAGTCAGAGAGTTGGGAGGACTCGGGCTCACGTGAGGGGGGCAGGATGGATGCATTGCTTATCGTGAAGAGCAGGAGTCAGGCCTGTGCACAGAGCAGGGCACGGGGGCAAAGCTGCCTGTCCCCATGTCACGCTCAATGCCAGGGGCCGAGCAGGCCCACAGCACAGACAGGCCACGGGACAAAGTGCTCATGGCCAGAGGACTGCGGTCGTGTCCAGCCCGTCCAGGTGGAGGAGGCAGCACATGGGAGGACGCGGGGATGGAGAGGATTTCTGAGTCGCGGGTGCTCACTGTGGCCTGCTGGGAGGGAGTCCTGGGAGGCGGGGACGAGTCCACCGACGGAGCTGTGGGCACACCCGCCCTGCGGCTCCACACGGCCTCGCTGTCTTGCCAGGCAGCTGGCTCACTGAATTAGGAGTGTGCTTCCCAGCCCGAGGGTATTCATGAAGGGAGACTGCACGGGGTTCCAGGAGGTGGGGCAGTGTGACCTTGGGGGCTCTTCTGCCCTCTCTGTGGCATCTGCAGGGCCAGCTTCCTGCCCGTGCCAAAGGGCTGCAGTCAGACTGCAGGGCCGGGGCCCTGCTAGCCACCTACTTATGCCCAGCTGGGGCCTGCCCACCCCAGGACCAAGAGGCCCACAGCTGGCCAGGGGCCCAGCAGGCCACAGCCACATGGGCCAACACACCAGTCACTCTGCATGGGAAGAGGGCCTGCAGGCGGGCTGCCCTGCCACCCCCACTGCTGAGAATCCCATCCACAGCCGACCCCAAGTGCAGAGCACAGGGTGCTGGCCAGCTGCTGTGGCCCAGAGTCCAGTGACCAAAGGCCTTTCTGGGGGATACTTTGAGGTGGTCTGGGCTGGGATACTTTGAGGGATCTGCCCTACCCCATGTGCAGCCACCCCACCCCAATTCCCCAGCATCATCGGGAGCGGCCGGAGGCGGCCTGTTTTCCAGGAGCCAAACCAGAATACCTTTCCAGGGCCCAGGAACCTTGTGGTGAGAACAGTATCCGTCCCCCAGCCCCAGCCAGCCCCCCCCCCCCAGAGTCCCTGAGGACCAGGAGTGCCCGGGCCTCCTCGGCTACCTGCCTCAAACCCCGGCAACTTGCCCCAGATGAGAAACGTGGAGAACAGGAGAGGGCAGAGCCCAGGCCGGGCACATGCCGAGCCCAGGAAGGGTAGAAATAAGCCCAGCGTCAGGCCCTGGGCGGATCAACCAGAGCCCCAGCGGCTGGGGAGGGCGCAAGGGGCATGCCAGGGCCCTCCAGCAGGCAGGCCGACGTGTGCAGGTCGCTGGAGGAGTCCAGACACTCAGGAGGGAGCCTGAAGCCACCCAGGGGGACACAGGACAGGGACGGTCAGTGAACCTTACAAACATGGTGCCCTCGTCTAGCCAGGCAGGAGGGCCGAGCCTGCTCCTGGCCACAGTGGTCAGAGCAGCCAGCCGAGCCTGAGAGCCCTCGGGCCACGCTGGAGCGGCACACCTGCCCGCGCTCTGCCAGGCGCCCTCCGGCGGGCCCATCA
>PVJS01013060.1:23239-42824 GCA_004027185.1 Glis glis
CCCCCAAAGCCAGAGCCTCACTCACAGTGTGTCCCCCCAAAGCCAGAGCCTCACTCACAGTGTGTCCCCACAAAGCCAGAGCCTCACTAACAGTGTGTCCCCCCAAAGCCAGAGCCTCACTCAGTGTCACCGAGGCAGGGCTGACGTGGCCATCTGTACCTGGAGCCAGAGGAGGGGAGAACCCAGTGTGCACTGTAGTGTGTGTGTGTGTGCAAATGTGTGTAGCTGTGTGTCTGTGGGCACTCTGCCCCCACCCCGGGCCTCCTGCTGCTGCTCCTGGACCCTGAGCCCCCACTCGACCCACAAGCCATGACCAAGGGGATCTATCACAGGCTGGGCTGGGGGGAGTCCTTCCAGGACCCCAAAGCACCCACACTGTGCCACAGCCAAAGAAGGTGCCAGAACCCGTGGAAAGAGAGCCTGTCAGGTTGCCCTGTGTTCACCTCCCCACTCCCAGCACCAATCAGTACTTCAAAAATACAGCAAAATAGTTTTCAGTTGTGTCCAGGTGCCCTCGGCCTGCGTGCTCCTTCCGGAGCCACCAAAGCTAGGCATTTTTTAAAGAAGAGATTCTATCTTTAAAAATGTGGGGTTTAAGCACACCCTGAGCTCTTCTGCCCCAGGCTGCCCGGCAGGCGGGTTGGCACTCACGATTCCTCCTGTGGCCACACTGCCCCCTAGTGGCCATGCCGGGATAGCCATGTCCCCAGCCAAGCCTCTGGCTAGGAGGCCTGTGGCAGCTCCTTGTGAGCCCCTCTGGGCACTCCCAGTCCCATAAATAAATAAATAAATAAATAAATAAATAAAATAATAAAATAATAAAATAAAATAGAACAGAATAAATAAAATAATAAAATAAAATAAAACAAAATAAATAAAATAAAATAAAAATAAATAAAACAAAACAAAATAAATAAAATTAAAATAAATAAAATAAAATAATAAAATACCACTCCTCCAAATATGTTTTATGCATGTACCAATATGCCACAATGAAACCCGTTATTCAGTATAATTAATATGCACTAATAAAAACAATGGATAGAATTTAAAGGAAAAAATACCACACCTGACTTGGTTTTGCCCGGGACCATGTCCCATGATGAGGCTGTTTCTGCTGCGGATGCGCAGCGTCCCACAGGTGAGGGGTCCACCTCGCCTGGGGCTGAGCTGAGAACCCCAGGACACTCGGCCATGGCAGCTCCTGCAAGAGGCCTTTCCAAACCCAGAGGCCAGGAGGCAGGCCGTCCCACTCTGCCCTCTCTAAATGTGCCAGAGGAGGCTCAGGCTGGGAGTCCAGGCACTGGGAAGAGAACGGGACACAGGGAGCATTTGGAGCCACCGAGGCCGGGGAGCCCCTCGCCAGGAGGCATCTTCCCGCCAGGTGGTGCAGGAGGAGCTGAGGGGTGGGCCGCCCCTTATCCAGCACGGGCGGGGGGACCTTAGGGCGCCTGCGGCCCAGCCACCACGGCTTCCTCTCTCTCCCCGCTCTTCCCGCTCCTTGGCCAGCTCCTGCTGCTTCTTCCTTGGATGTCTCTCTTGGTTTCTCTGAAAATTCTCTCCTCTACCTGCTCTGGTCAGACCCTCACACCTGGTGCCTGGTGACCTGTGACCCTCTTCCGGCCAGGCTCCTGGCTTCTCTCAGACTGATCCAGACTGGTTTTCCTAAAACCTCACTATATCTGTATCTCCTCCTTCTCCTCCTCCATCACCACTACCACCACCTTCAATACTTCCCCACTGCCTACAGGGTGAACCCCAGATTCCTCAGCTGGTCACTGAGGTGGGTGCCACACCTGCCCCCTCTCACCTCCAGCACCCCTCACCTGACACAGCTGGTGCGGGAAAGAAGCAGGTTTCAACCCAGCACACCTGGGCTCAGGTGCCAGCTCCCTCCCATGGCTGGTGAGAAGTTGGACAAGTGACCTAACCTGCCCCGGCCTCGGCGTCCTAATATTAATCACGGGTGTTACAATGATAACCTCCTTGTATCATATGTCAAACTTCAGGTTTGTGACTTGTCTGCCCCCAAAGAGTCACAGTACCGCTTTCAATCTGGCTCAAAACCAACCAGACAGTGTGGGGTGAGTTAGGCATGTCTCCACACATGTGTGTGCATGAACATATATGCTCAGGCATGTGCATGTGTGTGAGTCAGGGCGGGGGTATGTGGAGACACCAGGCTCCAAGTGACAACCATTATGCGTGTGTTGAGGGTGGCACATCCCTTTCCAAACCTCAGTTTCTTCCTTCCTTCTTTTATTTATTTTATTGGTACTGGGGATTGAACCCAGGGGCATTTTACCTCTGAACTGCCCGCCCCTGCCCTTTTTATTTATTTATTTTTTATTTTGAAACAGGGTCTTGCTGAGTTGCTGAGGGTCTTGCTAGGTTGCTGAGGCTGTCCTTGAACCTGTGATCCTTCTGTCTCAGTCTCCCAAGAGCTGGGATTACAGGTACACGCCACCAAGCCCAGCTCCTCAGTTTCTTTATTTGCAAAAGGAGGAGCCTAACTGGACAACCCCAGGGCCCCTCCTTCCTGGTTCCCAGGCTCCCCAAACTGTGGCGGGCATGTGCTGCCACCTGGTGGAGGAGGCTGGCGTAGCAATGCTCCCGGGCTGTGGCTGGGAATGGGCAACTTCAAGTATTGGAAGCCAGCTACTAACCATCAATCCCCTCCCATAGGGGCCTGCACTTGGTACCTGCCGCACCCCTCCCACTGGCCCCCAAACCTCTCTTAGCCCCACCACTTCTGCTTAGAAGATGGAGCTATAACAGCACATCCTTAGAGGGCTGCTTTGAGTGGGATGAGATAACAGGAGGAAAGCCGGGGGTAGCTGGGGCTCGGTTCTGTGTTCCAGGATGGGCTCAGGGTCACTGTGGTTGTATTTGAGACTTAGAAGAGAAGCAAAGGAGCAGGTAAGCCCACCGCTGGCTGGGCCTCCACGGGCGGCCCCCCTGGACCTCCTCCTCTCTTTTCTCCCTTGGTCTGCCTTCTGCTATCCTTCCTTTATCAGTGGCTGTCTGTCCTCTGGCTTGGTGATTGTGTCAGGACAAGGAAGGGCATCCGTGAGAGATAAGCGAGGTGCGTGGTGCGGCTTAGCGCATAGACTTCACAGCTACTGAGCTGGACATTCCGGCTCTGACGCTTCCTAGCCTGCACGCCTGAGGACATTATTTAACCTCTGTGCATCTCAGAGTTGAGACAATTCGCGAATGGACTGTGGTGCAGAGCTGAGCCAGGGCCTGGCTACTCACAGCCCACACCTGTGCTGCTGATGTTTGTGGGCGTCATGGGGCTGTACAGCCTTCTGCTGGAGCCAGGGCAGGACTGCCCTTCCCACCTGCTTGCAATTAGGCACCATCGTGTAACTTACTTTGATCGATAAGATGGAACTGAGGCCGTGTGACTTTTGGCAGAAGTTTGTAGAACCACAGTGCAGGGTGCCACACTCTCTTTCTACCTGACACTTGAACCCTGAAGCAGGGGCTGCAGCAGGGCAGACTGGCCCCAGCAACCCACAATGCCATGTGAGCCAGAAATAAACCTGCATGTTCCAGAACTTTGATTTGGGACTGTTTGTTACTGAGAGCAACTGGAGTTATGTTGACTGATATGTTCTTACCCCCTCCAGAGTTTCTCTGAGGATAAATAATTCCTTCTCCCCTATCTTAACATATAATTATTAAATATGAATTAATGAACACATACATTTCCTTTTCCAAACTTAGAATGCCAGGCAACAGCAGCAGTAAAATTTGCAATTCAAAGCATGTCGTGAACTAGGACAGGAGGGAGGAGCTCTGAGGCATTTTTCTCAAACACTTAGGACCTTGACAGGGACTGATTTGGGGTTTGCAATCCAGTCCTGGCACCACCCACTGGGGCAAAGGCCGGGGTCCCTCTTCCACCAAGGACACCCCCTACACCCTGGTCCATCTAATTTGTTCATTAGAAGACAGGATAGGTGGTACCGACCTGTCTGGAAGGGACCTGGGCCAGCCAACACCTGCGGCCGGGTAAGCCAGGTGAGCGGCAGGGAAGGTTCTCTGTGTGGTCCCTGGCGCCACCTAGTGGTGTTGTCCAGCACTCCTGGAGCCTGCTTGCAGAAGGCCCTCTACTGGACTTTTGCAGGGCTGGAGCTGCCTGCACCTGACCATCACGTGACTCTGACTCCTCCCTGGGGCCTGAGCATCTTGGGGATAGGACCAAAGACACAGGATGGAGGAGCACCAGGCAGCCCGAGGACCGCAGCACATCCGGGTCCAGGGACAGCCAACACAGGCAGCCTCTGCCAGCAACAAACCGCCCAGACTCAGCTGCAGTGCAGGGAGGATCCGGACGCAATGCAGACGGCCAGGCCCATCTGCACCTGGGGCAGCCCCCGAGTGCAGGAGGGGCTCATCTGTCCACCGAGAAAGCAGAGACCCACCATGATGTCCACCCCAGGCCGGCACCCCAGTGTGGGCTGAGGAGGGAGCTGGCGTCCACTCCGACTGTCAGACAGGTGGCAGACACAGAGCTTGGGGGGGGTAAGTAAAGGAGACAAACTGGAAACAAGCCCCCCCCCCCGTGCACAGAGCAGCCAGCTCCAGCGGCCTTGTCTGCAAGCCTTGGGCGACACACGCCCTTCCTCCACGTCCCTCAGCGCACACCCTCGCTCTGACCGCTGGAGCCACCCACGTGCCGTCTCTCACACACCTCGGCTCCACCACCACACCCGGCCTCATGCATCTTTCCCTTTATGAATTGGTCCAGCTGCAGAGAAAGGCTCCTGGCCTCACAGACGACTGCCATCCTCCCCCAGGGACTCTTGGCTTTCTGGATGGTTCTCTCTGTTGGTAAGGATGGGCAGGCAGGGTCTCTGCCCCTGACAGTTCGATGCCAGCATGAGACGGCTTGGGGTGCTCCGGGCCAGCACCAGAAGCTACAACCACACACTGAGGCCTGGGTCTGGAAAGACAGATTTTCTACCTAGGTAACTGGGATGCCACCTGGGTGTCCAGTCTCGGGGTTTGGGGGCATCATGCTCATGGTCTTTACCCCCAGACCGTGCTGGGGTACAGATAGTCTCGCACGGGTTCAAAGATGAGGAGACCTGGGGTCTGAGCCCGGCTCCGGGGACCTCCAGGGCCCCACAGTCAGGAAGCGGCCAGCAGGGCTCAGTCTGTGTCTCTACAAACAGATGATGTGGGGAGCACTGAGAGCCCCCAGGGCCTGCTGGGCTGGACCCAGCATGTGCCACAGCATTCAGCTCTGGGGACCCTGGCCTGGATGTAGGCTCCCTTTCCTCTATTTGCACCGCCACGGGGTGCCCTGCTGTCCAGAGCATGTGGAGGCTGACTGCAGGATGTGAGCAGGTGAGGCCGTGAGGAATGTTTGACAATATTAAAATTAATAATAGGTCAGTAAAGCCAGTCCTGTTTTTTTTTTTTTTGAAACAGGGTCCCACTAAGTTGTATCCTTAAGTTGTAGAGGCTGGCCTCAAACCTGCAATCCTCCTGTCTGAGCCTCCCAAGTACTGGTATCACAGGCATGTGCCACCGCACCTGGCCATTCTGCTTCATTTCTGGTAAGACCGTGAGCGGCAGTGTTGAGTTCTGTGAGAATGTTCTGCTGAGCTCAATGACTCCATACACATCCACAGAGCTGAGCTGGCGCCCTGTGCAGAGATCCTCCCCCAAATAAAAACAAGGCACACGGGAAAACACACCTCAGTGCCCCGTGCTCCCCAAACAAGAAACCTGGGCGCACGCAGATCTGAATTCTCAGCTAGAGCCTGTGGAAGCCTCACGCGGCGGGGCAGGCAGCCCTGGAATGGCTCCGGATGGGCTGTTTCTAGAATGACAAGGATTGCACGGGGTAGATAAAGCCGTACCTGGACCAGTGGACAGGTCAGAGCCTGGAACTGCACTCTGGGGTCACAGCCAGGCGTCCGGTGAGGTCCTGCCCGGCTCACCGGCTGCTCACAGGCGCCACCCGGTGGTGCAATGTGGGTACTACCACCTCCAAACAGGCCAGCCTCCACAGAGACTGTGGGCAGGAGGAAAGGACTCCTTCACCGACAGCCCCGGGTACATTCCGTCCATCAATCAACCAGCCGGTCAACCTTGAGCACGTCCTCAAATGCAGATGTGTCCGTCGGCATCCTGCGACCCTGATTTGGAGGCAGAGAGACGGGAGGAGGTGGTCCACAGTTCCCGTACTCCCCTTTATTTGTATTTATTTATCTTTGAGGTATTGGGGATTGAACCCAGCAGCATTTGACTTCTGAGCTATACCCTAGACCCATTTTTATTTTTTATTTTGAAACAGGGTCTCACAAAGTTGCTGAGGCTGGCTTTGAACCTGCGATCCTCCGGTCTCAGCCTTGTAATACTGGGATTACAAGCATGCACCACCACGCCCGGCTCCCGTACTCCCCTTTAAAAGGGGAGGATAGTCTCCCAATATTTTCCATCCTAATTCCCATTCCCCACAGTCCTGTGTGTGGTATTTGGGCACGTGCTGATCTTGCTCCATGATGGGTCTGGAAGTTCCTAGCCAGGGCCCCTCTGAGAGCCCCCCCCCCCAGCACCGGGCCAGTGGTTTATGGCCAAGATGCACTCCAACAGCCAGGCCTGGGCACGGTGGCTTGACACACCAGCCCCCACACCGCTGGCCCATCTGCACTGCACTGGGGTGACTGGAGAATAGGGCCAGACTGTCAGAGGTGAGGGGAAGGGTCGCCTGGACCATGGAGGTCCATGGACATGGGAACCTGGTAACACAGCAACACCAAGGATGAAGTAGCTCACCTCAAGGCAGGCTGAATTGTGCTGCCTGCCCCCAAAAGATGCGTCCAAGTCCCACCCACCCCCAGGACCTGTGAATGGGACCTCATTTGGAAAGAGGGTCTTCACAGATGCATAGTAGCCCCCACCCTCAGAGAACTTGTGCAAGACCCCCAGTGGATGCCTGAAGCCTTGGATAATATCAAACCCTACACACATTCTGCTTTTTCTTATACGCGCATACAGGTGATAAACTTTATAAATTGGGTGCAATGAGGATGGTAACAATAATAGCAACAATAACAGAATAGAACAATATACTGCGATAAAGTTATTTCAAATTTAAGATTCAGTCGGGCGTGGTGGCGCACACCTGTAATCCCAGTATGTGGGAGGCTGAGACAGGAGGATCACAGGTTTGAGGCCAGCCTCAGCAACTTAGTGAGACCCTGTTTCAAAATTAAAAAATAAAATAAAATAGCTCTGGTGGTGTAGCTCAGAGGAAGAATGCCCCTGCGTTCAATCCCCAAACCAAACCAAACCAAACAAAAAGTATGAGTTGTATATTTCTGGAATTTTCCACCTATTATTTTCAGGCTGTGGGTAACCTCAAGTGAGCAGGACGGCTGTAGTTAAAGACCTCAAAATGTGATCATGCTGGCGAGGGTGGGTCCTGCATCCAACCACAGGGACAGACACAGGGACACGCAGAGGGGACTGCTGTGGGGCGACCAAGGCAGACATCGGGGGACATGCCTACTGGTCAGGAACACCAAGAGACACCAGGAGCCACAGAAGCTGGAAGAGGCATGGAGGGCCATCCCCTGGCACCCCCTCTCCCGGATCCACAGACACCTCGACTTTGGTCCCAGAACTTCAAGAAAATCAGTCGCTGTTACAAGCAGCAGTCTGTGGTCACTTATGGTGGCCACGAGACTCTCATACATACAGCTCAGCTACACGTGACACCTCTCACACTGCCTGGAGAGTGGCCACTGGGAGCCACGTACCGGATAAGGTGCAGGAGGAAGTGGCTCCCAGTGGCCGGCCACCAGGAGCCGGGTAGAAGACTGAACCTCCCATCCTCTGAGCCTGCTGCCTCCTGGAGCTATTCAAAGAGGGAAAGGTCCCCAGAGAGAGCGGAGGGATGGGGGCGCAAGGCAGCAGGACTCGCTTGGCAGCTGCTCAAATTCGGTTTGCACCTCCTTTGCCAGAGCCGAGGAAACAAATGACCTTCGAGCCGCGTGGAAATGGTGATTCATTCCCCCAGTGCGCGAGGATGGCTTAATTATTTTTCTAACTGGGGAGAGACGCTCTCTGACAGCAGGTGCAAATGGATTCGCCGCTGTTTTAAGGAGCGATTGGCCCAGGACAGGCGGAAAACTGGAAAACCTAATTAAATCGGGAGCCTTGTGAAATAAATGGAGCAGGGAGTTTGTTTGCCGCTGACGCTGACGGGTATTAACGACGGTTCCCAGGAGGGCTCCTGCCGGGGTGTGCACGGCGGGACCCTGCAAGGAGCCGCGGGTGGTAGGGACCCCAGTGAGCCAGGACACTGGGCGAAACCCCAGAGATGGGGGACTACTAGTTTGTAGTAGTTAGAGGGTCATTCCGGCTATGCCTGGTTTAATCTCTGACTCAGTTTCCTCATCTGTAAAATGGGAGACTGGGCATTCAGGTTACAGGGGCTGGATCAGACTGTGGATCCAAGACAGACAGCCCTGGGGCCGAGCCAGCGCACCTTCTGGGTCCGGCTTATGTAGCCTCTTTGAGCCCCAGTTTCCGTGTGTGTGTGTGTGTGTGTGTGTGTGTGTGTGTGTGTGTGTTTTACTGGGGATGGAACCCAGGGCATTCTATCTCCACGCTACACCCCCAGCCCTATTTTTTGTTCTTTATTTTGAAACAGGGTCTCACTAAGTTGCAGAGGGCCTCACTAAATAGCTGAGGCTGGCCACAAACCTGCAATCCTCCAGTCTCAGCCTCCTAAGTACTGGGATTACAAGTGTGCACCACCACGCCCAGCTCCATTTTTTATTTTTTATTTATTTATTTTTAGTACTGGGGATTGAACTCAGAGGCATTCTATCTCTGGGCTACACCCCCAGACCTTTTTTTTTTTTTTTGAAACAGGGACTCACTAGGTTCCTGAGGCTATCCTGGAAGCTGCAATGCTCCTGTCTCAGCCTCTCAGGTACTGGTGACAGGTCTGTGCCACCATGTCTGGCTTTTGGCTGGAAACCCAAGATGGAAACATTTGATAACTCTGGGCCCAAACCAGATAATGGGCCCCACATTTGGCTTCTATTTAAAGCAGGAGAGAGTTGTTTGGGACAGGAGGGTCCCTTGGGTTGGGGGGTGTGGGGAACAGAGGGACGCTGCAGAATTGTAAAGGAGGGAGGAGCTTAGGTGGAGGGAAGCGTAGTTCTCTGGAGGTGGTGCCAAGACAGGAAGAGGGGGTCTCCCAGGGGTGGTCTGGGGACCCTGTGCTCAGGGTCTTCCTGAATAAGCACAGGGCAGTGTGGCATGATACAAATACCTCCCATGTGCCAGGCACCAGACGGGGTGCAGACAGGGTCCCCTCTCCCCCGAGGTTGCAGCAGGTGGCCCACTGCCTCTGACTCAGCCCTCCCTCCTCTCGTCTGGAGAGTGGGGGCATAGGAGAGCTGTCCCCTAGGACTGCCCTGGCGACGCCCTGCATGGCCCCCCTGCCCAGTGCTCCACGGTGGCTGTTCCTAACCAATCTCTGTCCCCATGATGAGACGTGGCCCAAGAGGCCAAGTTCACCGACAGGAAGGCTGTGCGATCCTGCGGTACTGAGCTAGAGGATGGTGCACAGGGTGGAAACAGCTGAAGAATTACAGGGAAAAGGGCGGGAGCCCCGGGCTGGGCAGAGGCAGCGTGGCCTGGGGGTCCCCAGGAGCCGTGCAGGTCACCACGCAGGCTCCGGGCTTCAGGCCAGCAGATCTGGATGCCGTTTCCAAGGGCGCTAGACGGCGATGGGTTCTATGAGATCATTAAGAGACATTAGCCCCCGAGGCCCATGTTTGGCTGAATTAATGCAAATACATCTGAGTAATAATAATAATAACCAGAACTATAACAACAGGTAAACCTGGGCTGATAAAAATCATCATTTGTCATGTGTTAATGGTCTCCCCACCAAGTAAGTCTTTTATTATTATTATTATTATTATTATTGAGGTAAAATTCACATAATATAAAATTAACCATTTTAAAATCCCACCAAGTCAGGCGTGGTGGCGCACGCTTGTAATCCTAGTACTTGGGAGGCTGAGACCGGAGGATCCGGGTTCGTGGCCAGCCTCAGCTACTTAGTGAGGCCCTCCGCAACTTAGTGAGACCCTGTTTCAAAAGAAAGACTAAAAACAATAGCGCTGGGTGTGTAGCTCAGAGGTAGAAGCCCCTGGGTTCAATCTCCAGTACCAAAAAAAAAAAAAATTCCACCAATAACGCACGAGGGTTCGAATTTCTCCATGTCCTCCTGACACTTCTTTCTTTCTTTTTTAAATTCTCATGGTATATGAAGTGGATGGCCCCTGCTTTATATACTTGGCCTTCTGAAATCCATAGGTGACACTCAGAGGGGCACTGGCACAGTGCCTCTTGTCCATGTGGAATGTTCTAGCAAGAAGTTAGGTGCAAGAGCAGCCTCGAGGGAGGTGGTACATCTACAAGCCCAGGGCACTGGGACGGGTCCTGGAGCCAGCAGCCAGGGTTCACGTACCCTCGTGGGCAGATGCCGAGCCCTGCCCGTGTGCTGGCCTGGGGTGTGGGCACTGGAGAGGGTGGCATGTGGCTACTGTAGGGTTGCTGCCTGGCTCTGGGGGATGCCCCATCCACCTGCTGACGGGGTCCCGTGGCCCCTGCCCAGAGGCTGTAATCCGCATGAGGGTGAGGATCTCCATTTTCGGTGGAATCTTTAATACACACAAAAGAATGCCTGGTGGCTCCCAGTAGGACAACACAGGCCTCTTCCTTCCCTGCAGACTCCCCGCCCCTGCTGCCCTCCACCCTCCTCTGCGTACACCTGGACGGTGCACAAGTGTCCTTTTCTAGCTCAGCATGCATCTGGGACACAAGTCACGTGCCCTTGAGCACAGGCCCTCGGAGCTGGTGGCTGGGGCAGTGTCTCTCTGGCAGCCACAGTCCTCCAGGAAGGTCGCCTCTCACTGCAGCCTTAGCTGCCCATGTCCTGCTGCACCTGTCCCTGTGCACTGAGGCACCCCTGGCCGGTCCCCATTGCTGTGCGTTGTCCCCAGCAGTGGAGGGCAGCCTCCGGGACCCTCGGCCCCTGGTGCACACGTCCCCAAGCTGTCCAACCCCCTCACCCCTGGGTGCTTCTGTGAGGGCTTTGGCCAGTGTGTTATGGTCCCAGGCGAGTGGTTCTCGACAGGGAGATAACCAGTGGGACTGGCAGGCAGGTGGACCCTTCAAAAGCCGCGAGTTTCCTCAGGCTGGCCATGGAGGAGGAGGGCAGAGAGATTCAAAGGGCGAAGGGGGCTGGACAAGGGAGAGGTTCCCGACTGCTGCGTTGATGATGAAGGGCCAAGAACCCCAGAAACTGAAAGCAGGCCCCCCTGTCTTCCGACCTACCGATGTGTGAACTACGCATGGGTGTCGTATTAAACCCCTGAATCTGGGGTGACTGTTACTTGGCTGAGATCAAGCAAAGCCTGGAGCCTGGATCCTGGGAGCTGGGGCACCCCACTCCTGAACCCCACCTCAGCTGCAGGCAGGCTGCTCTGCTGGACTGGCCCTGGGTGCTGCACCCCAGGCACCAGGCAGGGGACCCTCGCTGCTGGCTAGATGAACAACCTGGGACCTTCTCGCAGCCCTTGCATTCTCTGCACCCCACGATGGGGGTTGCTTGATGGTCAGCAGACCTGGGCCAAGGTGCAGAGCTCCACTTTCTAATGGTGTGAGCTCAGCCAGCCACGCCTGCCATTTTGTGCCTCAGTTTCCTTCTCCGTAATATGAAAATGATAGCGGCCACCTGGAGCGGTTGTCCTTTCCTGCGCACTAAGCGCTGTGCCCGGCAGTCAATGCCGGTCAGGTCATGGTGGTTTAGTGAACATCCTCATGGTCTTCCATACACTGTGGTCCTGCCTCCTTGTCTGTCTGTCTGTCTGTCTGTATGTATGTATGTATGTGTGCATTTTTGCGGTGCTGGGGATGGAACCCAGGCCCTTATACATGCTAGGCAAGTGCTTTACTGCTGAACCACACCCCCAGCCCTTTTTATTTTTCATATTAAGACAGTGTCTTGCTAAGTTGCTGAGGCTGGCCTCGAACCTGTAATCCTCCTGTCTCAGCCTCCCAAGCTGCTGGGATTACAGGCGTGCACCACTGTGCCCGCTTGCCCATCGTCTCTGTGTGTGTGTTCCAGCTTCTGAACTGTACCAAAGGCATTTTGCTGTTGGCAGCTCATAGCACATCACCGGTTAAAATGACAAGGCGACACTCCTTGGCTTGCGATGGGGATGCTCCCTAATACGGCATGGCACGCTGAGAATACGGCTCGTCTGAAATGCACGTGGGCGCATAGCCTAGCCTGCAGTCTAGCTTGACCCTATAGGTTCCTCCATGACCCCTCGCTGCCCCTGCCCAGCATCTCGAGAGATATCCTACAGCACATGGCTAGCCTGGGCGAGGAGCAACATTCAAAAAAGTGCCCTTTCTACTGAATGCATACCACTTCCAGAGCATTGTAAGGAACAAGAACCTCCTATCAAACCATCGTAAGATGGGACGTGTCTGTACCCAGAGCTACCAGCCCCGATCCTCACTGGGGCTCTCCCAAGCAGCCTCGCCCCCGCCAGGCCCCCTCAGTGCACCTCTGGGCAGAGCGCCCCTCCAGGGGAGCCTGTGGCCCAGCCCCAAGGGCTCTTCCTGCGGCCTTCTCCACCCCGGGCCTCCCCGCCCCGCTCCCTCCGCACGTAGCCGTCTGCATGCTGCCGGCACCCTCACACCCACACCTGCCCGTGAGGCGGAAAGTCCTGGCGGGCGGGACCAGGGCCTCATTCTCTGGAGCCTGACACGCAGCTTTCATTCACCTGTTCATTAATTCACGTAACTAACAGTTGTAGAGTACCTACTATGTACTGGGCCCATGAAGAAGCTGAACCCCAGGCCTCATGGAGCGTGCGTGAGCACTCTGTGTTTGTTGAATGAATGCAAGCTCACGCCAGAGCCAGTGAAATGAGAAGTGTGCAAATGTGTGTGCGTATGATTGCATGTGCATGAATGTGTGTGGTACATGTATATGTTCATGTGTGTGATGTAAATGCATGTGTCTTGTATATATGAATGTGTGTGTATGAATGCGCTTGCTTGGATGTACTTCATGTATGTGTATACGTGCCTGTGTGTATAAATGTGTGTATGCAGGCATGGAGTACATGCATGTGTTGTGTGCATGTGTGTGGTGTGTATACACATGTTGAGTGTGTACATACGTGTGTGTGGCAGGTATGTGTGTACAAATGTGAATGTGTGTGAGTGTGTATGGATGTGTGTGGTGTGTAAGCATGTGCTGTGTGCATATGCATGTGATATATTGAATGTGTACGTGTGTGGTCTGTGTGTGCACGTGTGTTCATACATATGAATGCATATGGCACACGTGTATTGTACCTGTGTGTGCTTACATGTGTGTGTGTGTGAGCAGCATGATCCCACGATGGCACAGGAGGAGCCGTGGTGCCCTCTGCCCTCTCATGCTGGCCCTCACCAACCTCCTGGCTGGGTTCCCGGGAGCACCAGGCGGCCACAGGGAGCAGGGGCCCTGCCCTCCTGTCTGCCTGCCCCAGGAACAAGGAGAACTGGGCATTTTCCCAAAGGCTCTGCTGATCTGCAGGGGCAGGGAGGGACTGCCTGGAAATGTCACTTGCAGAAGGGATCAAAAAGTGCAAGACCAAAACAAAGACCAAAGTGGCACACCAGCCTGGCTGGGGAGGCGCAGCCCGCCCACAGGAGAACCTGCTTCCGGCCTCGGAGGCTGCCTGGCCTCCTGCCCTAGACCCCACTTTGCCCAAAAGGAAGGCTTCTCGGCACGGGAGGCAAGCAGCCATCTGGCCCCTTCGAGGCCCCGCAGCAGCCCAGAGGCCTCCTGACTCCGCATCCCTCAGAAGTCCTGTGCAGAGGGCAGGGAGGCACTGCAGACCAACACCACCCTGATCGCCCGGCGCCTGATGGATCAGTGTGGGCCGTGGAGGCCCACGCACCTGCTCTCCACCCAGAATCAAAGGCAGAGGCTCCTCCTCCCCGTGACAATGGCACCTGGGTGGCAGGGGAGGGCCAGGAGAAGCCCCAGTGCTAGCTGAACTGGATGGCAGTGATGGGTGGCGAGAGGCCCTTCTGCACCCCCCTCCCCAGCAAGGGCGGAGGGAGAGGATGCTGGAAGGAGCAAGCCCGCTGGGCGGCCCTGAAGCCCTTGCACCTGCGCGCGCAGCCTGGGCCCGGGCCGTCCTTGGGTCTGGCCGGCGTCCACGCGCGTTGGCTTCCACGAGGCAGACGGCCGCCATCCCATCTGCATCTCAGCTGGCGACCCGGGGGCTGTGCCAAGCGGCCCCCACCTGCCTGGCGCAGGCGGAAGGTGGAGGCTACAAGAACCGGCCCTGCTGCCCCGTGCAGGTAGCTGGGGCTGGGGAGTGGGTACAGGGGCATGGAGGACCAGGACGCAGGATGGGGCAAAGCGGGCGCAGGCGAGTTTGGGAGGCTAGAAGGAAGCTTCCAAAGGCCCCGCTGGCCTCCGCCTGGCTGTCCTGCAGGGGCCTCAGCAGCATCCTGGGGCCCCTCCCGCACCCCTCAGGGCCCCACTCTGTCCATATCGGGGGCTTGCCGGTAGCCTTTTCTAATAAAATGCAAATTAGCCATTGCCTTGCTGGAGAAGGAGAGGGAAAAAAATCACTGTAAACAAAATCTCCGTCGCCATGGAGACCATTAAAAATAGATCGCCTGCCCTCCCCCCTCCCCTCTTTCTGGGTAATGTGCAGCTGAGTTCCTTCACACCACATTATTATTACTTTTTAATTATGAATAATTTCCTCCCTTCCATAGGAAGATGGATTAACACAGAGAACTTTCCAAAGGAAGTCCCCTCAGGACGGATTTCAATAGGCGAAGGCAGGTGGGCCTCGTGTTTAGGGGGGAGGGGAAGGCCCTACGCCAGCCCCTGTCCCTCCTGTTACCCTGCTCTCTCGGCCTCCTGCGTCTGCCTGTCTGTCTGTCTGCCTGTCCGCCAGCCTGCTGCCTCCAATTCAGGCTGCGATTCTGAGAATGAGACAGGCCCAGGAGAAGGCTTGCAGGGGGCGCTGCAGAGCTGCTGCGGAAGGATGCAGAGCCCGCCAGGCGACAGGCACCCCTGAAGGGCCTAGCACCCCACAGAGCAGATGCTGGCCAGGCACTGCAGCTCCTCACCAGCTCTGTCCATCTGGCCGAGGCAGCTGCCAACCATCCACGGCTAGGAGGAACCGTTTGGCCACAGCCTGGCGGTGGGTCTGTGCGGGCAGGAGTCAGGACCCCAGCAGAGGCCATCATGGGCCAGCCAAAGCCCACACCTAAAATCCAGGGGAGGCAGGGGACCCCGACATGGTGCATGACAGAAGAAAGCCAATACGACCATCACCGGCCACAGTTTCATCCCTGAGCTCTGAGTTCAAGTGCTGCCCAGACCACTCAGGGCTGGAGGGCCCAGGCTGCCTGTGCAGACGACAGCACCGAGGTGCCCGGGCTAATGCCCAGCAGGGTGGGATAGGACCTTTGTGTTGTTTTCAGCCCAATTCTTAAGAAGCCCCCAGGCACAGAATTCCACCCCCAGGAAGCTGCCTCGGCTGCCCTGAGCTGTCCCAGCATGAGCCTGGGGTCTGTGTACTCCCAGGCCCTTGTGTGGTTCTGTGGGCACTGTGAGATGAAGGAGACGGGGCCAGGGGCCGATGGAGCCCAGAGACCCCGGATGTTTCATCTCTCTGATATCTCAGTGTGAAGGAGGCAGATGGTGGGAGAGGGGAGCCCCCCTCGCGTGTGTCACCTCCAGGGTTTCCAGAGCCGTGCTGCTGGCTCCCGGGGTGATCAGCACGGGCAGCCAGACAGCCACGTGATGGGATGGTCACATCGAACGACACACAGAGCGTGTCCTTGGATGGACAGGACTCAGCCATGGAGTTTGCCTTATGCCTCATGAAACTCGGGGACAAGAGGGTAAGGGTGGACGCAGAGGCCCGCGTGGGTCAAAGGGCAGTGTGTGTGTTCCAGGGGATGCAGGGAAGAGAGGGGACCGTGGGAGTCCCCAGCTTCTGAGAGTCTCTGCTTCCCTCTTCATGGACGGGGATCCCCTCCAAGAGGGGCCTGGAAATGGCCGGCCTCTGTGCCTCCCTGTGCCTCTGCGCCTCCCTGCGCCTGCCATGGACTCCTGCCAAAGCCTCCGGGGAGGGCCGAGCAGTCCAGAGGTGCCTTCCAAGGCCAAGGCTGCCACCACCTGCAGCAGGTCTCAGCACAGCTGGGAGGGACAGGGCAGCTTGCACCCCACTGTGAGTAGGTCAGGGATGGGATGAGGGGGGTCCCTGCATTTGGCTTGCTCTCTCTCCTGCTCAGCCATGCCTCAGCCAGGTTCCCACAAAGCCACCCCTTCCTGCTCTGCCCACTACCACACCCCCAGGCCTCCCCGCCAGCAGGCTCTCCACCTGTCCTGTCACTCAATATACAGCAGGGATGTCACCACCAAAGGGTCCCCTTCCCTCAGCCAGTCTCCTCCACCCATGAAGGACACCTGCTTGTTTCAGGACCTGGGACAGCAACCTGGCCCTCTGCTGCAGGCGTGGCCTGTGCCAGGGTGGAACTAGAGAGCCAAGGAGACCCAGGTTCTCACATGAGCAGGAGGGCGCACCCTGCGGTCATGCCGGGAGCCTTCTGGGGAGAAGAGAAGCTGTGGCGTGTCCTCCTCGCCCCTCCTCTCCATTCAGGAGGGGTGGACTGACCGGCAGAGCTCGCCGCAACACACTCACGAGAAATGGGACCAGAGTGATGTCTGCTCTCCTGCTAATTACACCTGGCTAGCAGGTCACCTCACACCTGGCTGGAAAGTCATCCCACACCTGGCTGGCAGGTCACCTCACACCTGGTTGGCAGGTCATCCCATACCTGGCTGGAAAGTCATCTCACACCTGGCTGGCAGGCTGGGCAGAACTCACCTTTCTCACCAGCCCAGGCCCCTTGGCGTGGTGTTAGCGTGGTTCCCATGGCAGGGAGCAGAGAGGCCGGCGCCTTCCTCTCCCGCCAGCCCCTTCTCTTCCGCAGAAGGGGCATTTCCCCCCTGGGAAGGCAGAAAGAGCAGGCAGGCGCTCAGCTAAGGGTGGGAAGTGGGGCAGCAGGGAGAATTCACCCACAGGCGCCACCTGCACCGCTCGGGAGAGGAGAGCTGGAGCAGGTGGAGCTCAGCTCCTGCCAACACCCCTGGCGGGAGCAGACACACACACACCTGGAGGCCTAGGAAGCAGGTGGCATGGCTGATTGTCAAGGACCCACCGCCTGGCCCTGCCCCACTCCCTCCAGGAGCCCGGCTTGTCCCTGGGTGTGGAAAGCAGGCATCCCCAAACCTGTCTCAGAGAACCCACCCAGCTGGGGAGACTCCAGACGACAGCCACTGGGCCACCTACACTATCAGGAGGGCCACGTCAAAACCATGGAAAAGAAGCAGCGTGGGCGAGGACGCGGAGAAATTGGAACCTTCACACCCTGCGGGTGGGAGTGTAAAACAGCGCCACTGCTGTGGAAACAGCATGGCGGGTTCTCAAAAAGTTAACCGTGGAATTACCATGTGATCCAACAAGCCGGGGTTTGGTAAATACCCAAAGCATTAAAAGCAGGGACTTGGAAAGATGAGTGTACGCCCGTGTTCACAGAAGCACTATTCAAAATAGCCAAAAGGTGGGATAACCCAAGCATCCATCGACAGATAGACGAATAAGCAAAATATGGCAGACCCATGCAGTGGAATATTACTCAGCCTTGAAAAGGAAGAAAATTCTGACACCTGCTACAGAGTGGATGCACCCTGAAGACACTCTGTTGCGGGAAATAAGACAGAAAAAGACAAATACTGGAAGATTTGTTTTATGAGGTCCCTAGCATAGCCAAACTCATAGGGATAGAAAGGGGAATGGGGGCTGGGGAAGAAGGAATGGGAGTTAGTATGTCTGTTTGGGACCACAAGAAGGTTCTGGAAATGGATGGTGGTAATGGCGGCACAAGGTCATGAATGTATTCAGTCACGCTGAACTGGACACCTAAAAAGCGGTTAAATACTAAATTTTATGTTATGTGTATTTTACTGCAATTACAGAAAAACACATTTTAAAAAGTCACAGGCACGCCCCTCACTCCATCCACCTGGGCAGCCACCGCCGACTCCAGCCTCCACCACACACACACACACACATACGTGCATGCACACGCGTGCACGCACACGCACAGAGCCCACACGCCCCGGGGTGGGTCAGCTGCAGCCAGTCCTCACCAGCCTCCCATCCAGGTGCCTCCTAGCACGGAAAAGAAGGAGCAAGCCAAGGTCAAGGTCTGAGACAGACAGCGGCTGTGCCAAATGCTCATGGCGTCCCCCCCACTCTGCCCAGACCTGCCACCTGAGAACAGGGGAGGGAGAGATGCTGCTGCCCCATGGTGAGGGAGGGGACTGAGCTGGACGGCCGGGGCAGGAGAGCCGGCTCCTTCCCATGAAAGCACCCAGGCCGTGGGGCTGGAACAGCAACAGGGCCAGGGCACCAGGTTCAAGGGACACGGCGCCCTTCTCTGTGCTAACTGGGATGGGGCCACGACCTAGCTACAAATGTATCCTTATTTAATTTACAGCAATTATACTCCCATTCTGCTAGACAAATAGATTGTAGAGCCCTCGGTTAAATGCGGGTAACTCTGCCGGTGTCGAGGGACCGCAGTGTCCGAGCAGTGAAGAAAGGATCCTATCCCGGGGCACCCTGGCGCGGTAAATTAGCAGGCAGCATCCCCATGGCGGCCCAGTAATTACCCACAATTTTGTTTCCCTTCATGCCACCTCTCTGCTTGTGCACTGCCCTGCTACACGTGTGCATGCGCACATGTGTGTATGCGTGTGTCATGTGTACCCACAGGAACGGCTCTGTCGCCTGGCTGCTTGGTAAGGCTTCCCCCTCTTTGGAAGCCTCTCCTGTGTCAGGATGTGGGTCCACCTACCCTTTGAACCACCCATGGTGACAGCAGCCATGTGTGCGCCCCCAAGGGCAGAATACCGCTGCCCACCTACCCTGCCGTCCTGTGCCACCTGCCAAAGACAGATGTCATCGGAGGGATTTCCGGAAAGCCAAGGACACGCCAAAGCCCAGCACCAACATGTTTGCATGTTTCATGCAGATGTAGGAGCTCAGACTGGAACTTGAGAAGTGCACAGTAAGCCGCACGTACCAGCTAGCTACCCCGCGGATCCTGTGTGTGAGCACACGTGTGCACGTTGTGTACGGAATCCAGAGGTGTCTATGGCCTCGAGGTACACGGGAGCATATAACTCTGCACTGTTTATAGGGGGCACTGGGGATCGAACCCATGGGTTTGCTACCTCCAAGCTACACCCCCAGCCCTATTTTATTTTATTTTTTTTTTTGCAGTACCAGGGATTGAACGCAGGGGCGTTCTACCTCCGCGCTATGCCCCCGGCCCTATTTTTTTATATTTTATTTTGAAACCAGGCAGGTCTCACGAAGTTGCAGAGGGCCTCACTAAGTAGAGAGAGAGAGAGAGAGAGAGA